>JAJJMC010016777.1:23234-65267 GCA_023531435.1 Papaver californicum
TGGGCACTAAATACTTTTCGGGAGATCTCCTCCAAATCACTGGTATGGCTATCGAAATCGTGAGCATCGGCATGTAGGTTCCAGATCCAAGTGGTAGTATCAGGGCCTTTAGCTATTGTTCTTGAGAAATGACCTGGTCTGGCCCATTCCTCGAAAGAAGTTTTTACGGGATCCCTATCCACCAAAATTTTAACTTCTGGTTCCGGCGAACGAATAATCATTGAGTCCTCCTCTTTCCGGACAACACATACAAAGAGACCTGCCAACAGTCAAGTAATTAGTGAACTTCTGAAATCTATTTATAATTAGTTCCTTTCCTTCCTATCTCCCAGCTATTTATTTTGTTTAGTTATTTACTAGAGCAATTATGATCTGGAAGTCGATCCGGGGCAAGTGTTCGGATCTATTATGACATAGCCATGAGGCGCTCAACGGACCTTTATAATATTTGAAAATCCTTTCCCGGCTTTGACTTGACACAAAAACTCTTTTTTGGATTCATATGTAAATTACAGGTGCTTAGATGGAGCTGCTTCGTATCTTACATAGAACGTATGACTATTGCTCGATTCCAAATCACTTCATTGGGGCAGTCATGAATAAGACCAAGACCCCAGTATCCACATTCAAAGGCTTTTTTAGTTTGAATAGCAAAAAGGGATGTATGATGTACTGTAGTCGGGTATCGTTTATGCCTACGAGGTACTAAACGAAATAGAACAGAACAATCTTAGAAGGGATACAATGAAATTCCTTGATTAGCTCTTCCCAGAGGAAAGATCCATTTTTTTTACTGACGGATAAAAAGAGTGTTCTTATTCAAACCGCCGCGTGATCTTCAACCAATTATGCGCTTCAATATAATTACCTGGAGTAAGCGCTATAGCTTGTTTCCAATACTCCGCAGCTTGATCGGACCAAGCTTCCGCAATTTCAGAATCTCCCTGCCGAATGGCCTGTTCTCCTCGGTCGGAATAGGTGGGTCGATTCCTTCCCTTAGAACCGTACTTGAGAGTTTCCTACCTCATACGGCTCAGCAATAAATTATTTTGGTGTCCCATCTTATCTTAATCGACCCTATCTAACTAAATAAGATTTTTCATAAATCTATCCCATTTTTGTTTCTCGGGTTAACCAGAAGGGGTTAATTACATTTACATAAGTTTTAAACTTTCATTTTGATTCAAAATAAGTTTTATCTTTTCTCCTACCTTCAGAAAAATGAACCCCACTATAGTTATCTTTTTCTGAAAGGTAACTATCTCCGTTTCATTTTCATATAGAATCTTTGAAAAAGACTTTCCTCTCTAAGAAAGAAAGGACTTACTATCTTTGGGATCTGATGCTACACCGCTGCTCAATACCTTAGTGGATCAACCCTATTACATAAGTTGATTCCTAACTTATATCTCATATCATGACATAAGTAAGCAGTTTTTTCTTATTGTATCGACCCAAAATCTCACTAATTGATCTTTACGGCGCTTCCCCTATCAATTAGATCTTTTATCTATCCATAGAATATAGTATTATAGGCATATTCATTTCTTCATTTTTTGGCTTTTATGAAGTATCTTTCTTTGCTACAGCTAATAAAAATCGTTGCTTTGTACGATACATATGTAGAAAGCCTATCCTCTAGTATTTACTAGCGTATTTTATCTTTCTTTCCCTCTTTCTATAGTGGAGATAGTCGCACGTAATGACAGATCACGGCCATATTATTAAAAGCTTGTGGTAAGAATGGATTTCGTTCTAGTGCCCGGAAATAATATTCCAAAGCTTTTGTATGTTCTCCGTTACTTGTGTGGATAAGGCCTATGTTATACAGTATATAACTTCGATCATAGGGATCAATTTCTAGTCTCATAGCTTCATAATAATTCTGTAAAGCTTCCGCATAATTTCCTTCGGATTGAGCTGACATCCGTTACGGTCGTTCATTCTATTCAAAGAATCCCCGTTTCAGAACCGTACGTGAGATTTTCATCTCATACGGCTCCTCCCTTCTGTGCATAATGAATGATAATAATCCATGGAACCAAAAGAATATTGAAATATTCTCATTATGAACTGACAGGGACTAGTGTTTTTACAAGAAATCTCTAGCCAGCCTTCCTGCAAGAGGTCTTTTCTTAACACTAATCGTGTTGTTGCTAGATAGAAAAGGTTACTCCAACAATTTCTTTGTCCTCAACGCCCCCTATTTCCAGGAATTAGTCACTTCAACAGTCTTTGATGGTTATATAGGTATCCAAAGTACAAACGAGATGGATGTTTGTTGTCCCAACCATTCTTGTTAGTTCCGATCCCGATAAGGAAAGGGATAATTTATAACAAAGTTTTTTTTGTTGATTCCTAGGTGTAGTGCTTCTTCCCCTATGCCGCCTATTGGTACTGATGGAGTAGGATGGACCTCTAATACAGAAGAACCTATAGGTGTAACCTTTCGTTCAATACTAGATTAGAAAATTGAAGTATCTGAGGCTGCATCAATCGGGGATACACAATAGAAGGAATTGTTCTATTTCCAAACTTCACCTTCAAGAAGCGTAGATTTTTTGCAGATTTATTTCAATAAACGCCTTTCGTTTTATACCGAATCCAACCCTGCGTGCCTTTACTCGTAAGACGGAGAACACTAAATAGAATCAAATCACACCATCTCTATAATAGGTAAATGCCTCTTTTTCTCCGGAAGTTGTCGGAATTATGCGTAATAAGATATTGGCCACAATTGAAGAGGTCTTATCAATAAAATTTCCATTTATCCGTGATCTAGGCATAGTTCGCAATCCATTCTATAATTCTTCTCATTACCTCGCATGGGAAAAGAATCCCACAAACAAAGGAATTGTACAGGACGAAATAACATAAAAAAAGACTCGTTCTAAACATTCAATTAATATTTCCTACAGATTATGATTCAAAGAAGGAAAAAGAATAGAATAATAATTCTATGACCAAAATCCCATCCATTTTCATATTTCGAATTGTTATAATCGGTTAGTCGTACCTATATTGCAAAAATAAATATGAATGGCTCGCTATTCACCCGATTTCTGGGTCATAATCATAAAATTTTGTAGGAGAGATGGCCGAGTGGTTGAAGGCGTAGCATTGGAACTGCTATGTAGGCTTTTGTTTACCGAGGGTTCGAATCCCTCTCTTTCCTTATCTTTGCCTAATTCAAGAGCGTTATTGACCACAATGGATCAAATAACAAGGAATAGGATTATTCCACGAGGTAGACCTTTCTTTGAAATGAATTCTATATTCCTAATTGGGGTGGTACGAAAAATACTGATTAAAGGGTCGCCAAGACATAAAAAAATCCCCGCGGATCCATTTATGATACATGAATGGGAAAAATATCCGGATCAAACCCCTTAGCTTCGGTCAATTTACTTCGGCGAAAAGGGGGAAAAATTCTCCGAATCCTTGCCTTGCTATTTGAGTTAGGTTCAAGTCTGACGGGAATAATATTCTACGACTAGCAACTCGTTTATTTTCAAGCCGACCCACTTACTATCTATTATTTGATTGACTAACCCTTTATATTGGGATGAGTGAAGAGTCAAATGTTTTGGCAATTCTTCATGGGAGGATGAATCAAGATAATTTTGAATCAGAGCTTTGGATTTTTGTTCATCCCTCGTCGTAATAATATCTCGGGGTTTGCAGCGATAACTTGGTATATCTACTATATGGCCATTAACTAAAATATGTCTATGGTTAACTAATTGCCGAGCTCCAGGAATGGTCGAAGCCATACCCAATCGAAAAAGTATGTTATCCAAACGCATTTCAAGTAATTGTAGTAAAACCTGACCAGTTGACCCTTTGGCTTTTCCGGCGATACGAACATATTTAAGTAATTGTCGCTCTGTCAGACCATAATGAAACCGCAATTTTTGTTTTTCTTCTAGACGAATACGATATTGAGACTTTTTCCCAGAACGCGATTGATTTCTAAGATCATTTCCGGCTTTAGGCCGTTTACTAGTTAGTCCCGGTAAAGCCCCCAGACGGCGTATTTTTTTGAAACGAGGCCCTCGGTAACGAGACATAAAAACTCCTTTTTTATTTACAGAATAAACCTAAATTAAGACTGAACTAAACGATAAACGAAAAAAATATACTGAAGTTAAGTACTGTACTACAAAGAAGAATGAGATGAATTGTATCAATATTCAGACTCTTTTGTATATATAGCAAGGTAAGGAGACTTTGTCCTAATTTGTTCTGTAGAGATCTAACCAACCGCTCGAATCCGTTTTTTATTCATAGTTGGAAGTTCTTACGACATAATAGATCCACTATTTTTGAGAAAAGGAAAAAAGTATTTTCAATATACCTTGAGTTCAACCAGACATTATTAATCATGTAATAAAGTATAAAATGGAACAAAGAGAGAAAAGCCGGCTATCGGAATCGAACCGATGACCATCGCATTACAAATGCGATGCTCTAACCTCTGAGCTAAGCGGGCTCACATAACAGAAATTGTGTTGTGCATAGGAATTCAGTCAACTACTTAGCTCTTAGCTATTCAAAATCGATAATGAATATGAATAGAGAAAAAATGAATACTGAATAGAATGGTATTCTATAACAATATAATATAACATAAGAATTAATATAACGATAAATAGAGTGATATATGATATCAAAATTTTCAATGGGAAGAAATTCTACATTTTTTCTTTTCCATAATTCTCTTTTATATTTATAATTTATATGAATATGATTATCAATATCTTAATTCTAAATTATTAGAAATTAAGAAAAATATGGCATTCTAAAAAAAGAATCGAACGTTCAAGTATTTAAAATCGGGCGGGAAAAGTGAGAGGAAGAGAGGAATATATATGTGATATATATCCATCCATATTGAATTGCGGATACATCAATGATAGAATCATTTCTGATTAAACCAAATGTAGGTCCTTCAATAGAGAAAAAGGGGTAGATAAAAAAGAAATCAAAGAGGAGTAAAGAGAGAAACCTTTTAGATAGATAAGCTGTATCTAATGAATTCAACGGTTAACGGTTCCAGCATGAACGAAAAAAAGAAAGGGATGGCATCCCGGCCAGATCTTCGGCTCAAACTAAAAAGGGGATATGGCGAAATCGGTAGACGCTACGGACTTGATTGGATTGAGCCTTGGTATGGAAACCTACTAAGTGATAACTTTCAAATTCAGAGAAACCCTGGAATTAAAAATGGGCAATCCTGAGCCAAATCCTGTTTTCAGAAAATAAATTAAGGGGTTTCTGAAAGCGAGAATAAAAAAAGGATAGGTGCAGAGACTCAATGGAAGCTGTTCTAATGAATGGAGTTGACTGCGTTGGTAGAGGAATCCTTCTATTCAATTTGAATTTAAACTCCATAAAGAATGGGGGATAAACCTATATACGAGACGTACGTATACGTACTGAAATATCAAAGATTCTATGAATGCCGCCCTAAAATTTTTTTTACATAAAAAAAAAGGAATCATTTTTGTGAATCTATTCCAAGTTGAAGGAAGAATCGAATATTCAGTGATCAAACCACTCACTCCATAGTCTGATATATCTTTTGACGAACTGATTAATCGGACGAGAATAAAGATAGAGTCCCGTTCTACATGTCAATATCAATACAGACAACAATGAAATTTATAGTAAGAGGAAAATCCGTCGACTTTATAAATCGTGAGGGTTCAAGTCCCTCTATCCCCACAAAAAGGCCCGTTTTACTCCCTAACTGTTTATTTATACTTCTACTCTTTTTTCTTTTCGGCAGCGCCCGAAAATTAGCTATATTTATCATTCACTGTACTATTTCACAAAAGGATCGGAGCAGAAAAGCCTCTCTCGTATCACAAGTCTTGTGGTATATATGTACAAAAGAAAATCTATGATCAAGGAATCCCCGTTTGAATCATTCACAGTTCACAGCATTATTTTCAACTTCAAAAGTTTTCTTTTTTGAAAATTCCGGAAATTCCAGGGCCTGGGTAAGATTTTGTAATGCTTTTTGATTCTCTTGAATTGACATATACCCAAGCCCTCTAGTAGGATGGGGATGGTGCCTCAAGAAGGGTTGGGATAGCTCAGTTGGTAGAGCAGAGGACTGAAAATCCTCGTGTCACCAGTTCAAATCTGGTTCCTGACATTGAGTATCTACTGTTAAGTTCCTGACATTGAGCATCCATTATTAACCCACAGGTTAATAATAGATACTCATACAAATTCGATACGAATCAGCATACATACATGCTATCGTCCGAATGTCTAGAGAGAGAAAATCCTACCCTTTTTCTTAAAGTCTGTATAAAAAAAGAAATAGAATATCTTCCAAATTTGGGAATCTCAATGAGGACCCATTTTTTTGCGCATCCATATATCCATATATAGGAAAAAGAGTTCGATTACTCTGTTTGCTCTAGAAGAGACTGTAAAAAAATTCCTTGAATATCTCGCGGCGTAAAAAGAAAATTAGGTTCGTATCATTCAATGAGCATCTTGTATTTCATAGAATTTTGGAGCAATATAATCCTTACGTAAGGGCCATCCTATCCAACTTTCAGGCATCAAAATACGTTTCAGGCGTGGATGATTATCATAAGAGATTCCCAACATATCATAAGATTCCCGTTCTTGGAAATCCGCACTTTTCCAAATCCAAAAAACAGACGGAATTCTGGGATTTATCCTTGGGGCAAATACTTTAATGCATACCTCCTCTGGCTGATCCACACCATACTCTATTCTCGTAAGATGATACACACTAGCTAAGAGTCCGCCCGGTGCTACATCATAGGCACACTGAGAGCGTAGATAATTGTAACCATATACATATGAAATGACAGCAATGGAATGCCAATCCTCGGGCTTTATTTGTAAAGTTTCGACTCCTTGGTAATCGAAGCCTAAAGATCTATGAACTAACCCATGCTTGACTAGCCAAGCAGACAAACGACCCTGCATTTTTTTAATCTCTCCCGGATTTTCATTTGTATAAGTAGTTCACGTTTACGACGAAATTTTTGAAAATTGAAGTGAAGGGCATTTGCTATTCTTCTGCACAAAAGAAAAGCAGCCTCCCTAATTCACTAATTCGTGGGAAGATACTGAACTTTTGTATTTGAAAAATGTTTCATAAGGTATCTCTGAAGTGGATCGCGATTGATAGACTAATCCTTGATCATAATTTCCAGTATGCGTGCTGCGTCCAACATAAAACTTGTGAGTGGTAGTAAAACATCGATTATTCTGTTGAGACCCAAATCTATCCTCGTAGATTTCTCGAGATACCTTCTTACGAAGTTTTGTTATAGCATCGATAACTGCCTCCGGTTTAGGCGGGCAACCCGGCAAATAAACATCCACAGGAATTAGCTTATCAACTCCTCGAACAGTACTATAAGAATCAGTACTGAACATCCCTCCTGTAATAGTGCAGGCTCCCATAGCAATGACATATTTTGGTTCAGGCATTTGCTCATATAATCTTACTAAAGAGGGAGCCATTTTCATTGTTACTGTGCCGGCTGTTAAAATTAAGTCCGCTTGCCTAGGACTCGATCTTGGTACCAAGCCATAACGATCAAAGTCGAAGCGCGAGCCTATTAATGAAGCAAATTCAATAAAGCAACAACTGGTACCATACAGAAGCGGCCATAAACTGGAGAGTCTTGACCAATTTGAAAGATCATTTGATGTAGTTGAAATAACTGAATTTTGGGTTGTTTGATCAAGTACCGGAAACTCAATGGAATTCATAACTGTCTCAATGTCATTTTTTTCTTCTTTTTTCTTTTTATTGTCTGAATATTCAGGAGCTAAGACCATTCCAACGCTCCTTTTCGCCATGCATAAACTAAACCAACAATTAGGATAAGCACGAAAATTAAAGCTTCTATAAAAACGGATACACCCAATACATCGAAACTCATCGCCCATGGGTAAAGAAAAACCGTTTCAACATCAAAAACAACAAAAACCAGAGCAAACATATAATAACGAATTCGGAATTGTAACCAAGCGTCGCCCATTGGTTCTATGCCCGATTCATAACTAGAAAGTTTCTCCGGTCCTTCCCTAGTCGGGGCTAAAACTCCGGAAATGAAAAAAGCCAAAATAGGAATCAGACTTGATATTATTAGAAATGCCCAGAAAATGTCATATTCGTAAAGCAGAAACATAGATGCACTCCTATGAATGTGGAAAAATATATACCGTATTCTTCGATTCGATCTGGAATTTGAATTAAGCTATAACTTTTTAGTCGAAATACCAATGAATTTTGATTGAACTCCCCAGTTTTTTTGCTGTGGGTCATTCTTGTTTCAAGATTCATCGAGTGGAATCCGATTTTCACTTATTTCGATATGCTAGAGACATATTATGCTCTTATTACAAACTTATCGTTTTTATCTTGTCTCAAATTTTCTATAAAAAAAAGAGAAAAAAGAATTACATTACATCTTTTTTTAGTTCTAATTTATATAGAATTTTGATTAAGATTAAATTAAGATACTATTAAGAAAATGAACAATTCTATATGTATGTTATATCCTTTTTGAATATTCATATAATAAAACCGAAGGGTATTGGTTTATTCTTTTCATTAAGATCCAATCCAGTTAGAGGATTGTTGTTTCTATTGATTAGATACGGAAACTGAATGCATCGCCCTATTCTATTTTTTATCCTTGTTCTAGACTTAATGGATTTTATTCAATGCATTGAATTGAGAGAAACCCTTACATCTAACAACCCTAGGGTTCTATCCCCAATTTACATTTTTTGAGTCTGTACTACCTCGACCTGCAACCCATCCCCCCCAAAAAGAAGTGGGTTATTTAATTAGAACTCGAAGTCTTAAAAGAAGAATCTAGAATATCGATCTTTAGTACTTGAAATGGGTCCGAAAAGGCGAGAATACTTATTAATGTAATTAAAATGAGTTTTCAAAAGTAAGACCAACCGCTGGGTTAGCCTTCATGCAAAAAAAAAATTATGTTGAACGAACCCTATACAACGAAGTATATCACAACGGGAAAGTCAGCCGAATCCTAAATAATTTACAGAAGAAACTTCTTCTAATCGAATCGCGCTTTATCAACTCAAATGATTCGACAGACCAAATCCCCAAACAACTCATGGAAATCGATAGGGGTACAAACACTAATAGAGTTAGGAACCAGTCATTATCTCTGAAACAACGAATTGGGTTCTGCTCCCGAAAAAACGATGAGTTGGGGGCTTCTTAACTCGTCCAAGTGCAAACAGACCCTCAATCTTCTTGCATAAAGTAAGCATAGGTAGAATTGGACTGGTGAGCAATTGGATTGGGGTATATTGAGATCTAGAAAAAGAGATTTTGTACAAAAAGAAAAGGAATATCCCAAACCCTTTGATCCTGGATAGGAAAACAGGAAAAATTTGTGTGTAATTTATCCACAAAGAAGAAAGGACAGTTTTTTTATCCGAGATCAAACAAAGACTGATTGGGCCCACTGAAATGAATTTTGTCCCTTTCATGCTCACCCGCGGGGATCGCTCGGAGCATGTGATAATTATTCTATTTCGATGGGCCAAACGACTGTCCGACTACAACCAACAAACAAGAATGAGGAAATGAAAACTATAAAAATTTTTAGGGCTATACGGACTCGAACCGTAGACCTTCTCGGTAAAACAGATCAAACTTTTTATTATCGAAATGATTCGAACTGTTCCAAAGACCCAACATGCATTTTTTTTTGCATTGGGCTCTTTCATCAACTGATATAAATATCAGATAGTCCGCCATACTTTTTCTTAACAGAAAGATAACGAGATGGCTCCACGTGCTCTGATTCATTATTTAGATTATGATCCAGGAGCAATACCAAAGTGTTTCAAAGAAGAGTTACCTTGACGTAGGTCTGCCTCTGGCCTAGATCAACCTAAGTTAAATGGAGTCTCTATCGCTCTGCTCAAAGAGTCAAATATGAAACTTCATACACCTTAAAGTTCATATTACGAAAAGATATTTTTTTGAGGTCCTTATACTCATTATGCCTAGCATTGAATGGGCTGTGTATTCACCTTATCAATTATCGAATCAATGATGGGTTCTATTTGGAGCCTAAATTGGCACCCAAAGCGGACCGAACCAACTATTTGTCAGGCTATTGTTCCCTCGAATATATAGAGTAAGACACCGATTTATCAATAAGATCAATTTTTTTGATTGCATGATGGACTCCCCTGAAAAACATTGGCGCGCGTGTAAACGAGTTGCTCTACCAACTGAGCTATAGCCCTTGTGATAGATAGTTTATCATGGAAATAATTTCTTGTCAAGATGAATCTTCTATGATCCAACATGATAGCTTCTGATCTGTTTCCTGCCAAGAATTGGTATTGCTTCGAAATAAGATTGCATCTATAATTCATCGATATGACAAGCCCCTTTCTTTCTCTTTGTGATGATAAATGACCTACTTAACCCAGTGGTTAGAGTATTGCTTTCATACGGCGGGAGTCATTGGTTCAAATCCAATAGTAGGTAGAACTTATTAGATACCGGAGTAATTAGTATCTAATAAGTTTTTCTACCCACCCTCCCTTTTATTTTAGAGAAATGCCATTACAGTTGATTCGACTCAATCCGCAGAACCAAAATATGGTGTATAAACGGAATTCACTTTTTTATTGGGGCGCACCAATTAGTTATGAAATTGAATTGATAGCCTCTACTCGCGTCCTAGCTCGTCTGACGGCTAAATTCGCTTCAATAGTTTGTCTCTTGCCCTCAGCCCGACTTAAGTTAGCCTCAGCTATTTCAAGAGCTTGCTGAGCTTCTTGTGGATCAATGTCACTACCCTTCTCCGCATCATTTACTAAAATGGTAATCTCATTATTGCCTACTCTAGCAAAACCACCCATCAGAGCTATTTTTAACCATTGGTCATTAAGGCGTAGTCTCAAAATACCTATATCTACAGCTGTGGCAATAGGGGCGTGGTTTGGTAATACACCGATTTGGCCACTATTAGTAGATAAAACTATTTCTTTCACTTCTGAATCCCAAACAATTTGATTCGGGGTTAGTACACAAAGATTTAAGGTCATTTATTCAATTTGCTCTCCACTTCTAAGTTCACAGCCTTCGCGGTAGCTTCATCGATGTTACCTACCAAATAAAAGGCCTGTTCAGGAAGACCATCTAATTCTCCGGAAAGGATCAGTTGAAACCCCCTAATGGTTTCTGCTAGACCAACATATTTCCCTGGAGAGCCCGTAAATACTTCTGCTACGAAGAAGGGTTGTGATAAGAAACGCTCAATTTTTCGTGCTCTTGCTACGGTTAAACGATCCTCTTCAGATAATTCGTCCAACCCAAGGATAGCTATAATATCCTGAAGTTCTTTGTAACGTTGTGAAGTTTGCTTAACTCTTTGCGCAATTTCATAATGTTCTTCACCAACGATGCGAGGTTGGAGCATAGTTGACGTACTATCAAGAGGATCTACTGCTGGATAGATACCTTTTGAAGCTAGTCCTCTTGATAGTACGGTAGTAGCATCTAAATGTGCAAATGTCGTGGCAGGGGCAGGGTCGGTCAAATCGTCCGCAGGTACATAAACTGCTTGAATAGAAGTTATAGACCCCTCTTTGGGAGAAGTAATTCTTTCTTGCAAAGTACCCATTTCTGTACTAAGGGTAGGTTGATAACCCACAGCAGAAGGCATTCTGCCTAATAAAGCAGATACTTCGGATCCTGCTTGGACAAATCGGAAAATATTGTCGATAAATAGAAGGACATCTTGTTCATTAACATCCCGGAAATATTCTGCCATGGTTAGGGCAGTCAAACCAACTCTCATACGAGCTCCCGGCGGTTCATTCATCTGACCATAGACTAGAGCTACTTTTGATTCTGCAAGATTTTGTTCATTAATTACTCCAGACTCTTTCATTTCCATGTAAAGATCATTCCCCTCACGAGTACGCTCGCCCACTCCGCCAAATACGGATACGCCTCCATGAGCTTTGGCAATGTTGTTGATCAATTCCATGATAAGGACTGTTTTACCCACTCCAGCCCCCCCGAATAGTCCTATTTTACCCCCACGTCGATAAGGAGCTAAAAGATCAACTACTTTGATCCCTGTTTCAAAAATAGATAATTTTGTATCTAATTGTATAAAGGCAGGCGCAGATCTATGAATAGGAGATGTTGTGCGAGTATCTACAGGACCTAAATTATCAACAGGCTCTCCAAGAACGTTGAAAATTCGTCCGAGAGTCGCCCCACCAACTGGAACACTTAGAGCAGCTCCCGTGTCAATAACCTCCATTCCTCTCTTCAGACCATCTGTAGCACTCATAGCTACAGCTCTCACTCGATTATTTCCTAATAATTGCTGTACCTCACAAGTAACATTAATTAGCTCGCCGTCAGTATTTCGGCCCTTAACTACCAAAGCGTTATAAATATTAGGCATCTTACCCGGGGGAAAGGATACATCTAGCACCGGACCAATGATTTGAGCGACACGCCCCAGGTTTTTTTCTTCAAGTGCGGAAACCCCGAGACCCGAAGGGGTAGGATTTGTTTTCATAATGATAATAAAGTGAAATATGTAGAAATTCTTTGCATTTTGTAAACCGAAGAAAAAATGTCCGATAGCAAGCAGGTTGATCGGTTAATTCAATAATAAATAGGAGTTAGCACTTGATTTCGTTGGTACCATTCAAGCGACTCCAATTCGATTGTTTACTCGTTCAATGAGTGAATTTTCCAATTTCACAACCTAAAAAAAAGGTAGATGGATAAAAACCATGAGGGAGCGTTTCAGTTCTCTAGCATTATAGACAATCCCACCCATATTTTCTATGGAATTCGAACCTGAACTCTATTTATGATTCATTTTTTTTTTTCACATTGGCCATTGTTTCTTATTTCAGCATATAGTTTTCCGCCTCTTCTCTACCTTTTCAGGGACGAATTCCAGATAGTTTTACATCTAGGATTTACATATACAACATATAGCACTGTCAAGAGTGAATTTCCTTTTTTTTCTAAATTTAGATTAAAAAAAGTACGGGATTAGAAACTTGAAAAACAGGGATTGGGTTGCGCCATACATATGAAAGAGTATACAATAATGATGTTGATGTATTTGGCGAATCAAATACCGTAGTCTAACAACCAACCATTCTGATTAGTTGATAATATTTGTTGAGAGTTTTGTGAAAGATTCCTGTGAAAGGTTTCATTAACGGCTAATTCATGTCGAGTAGACCTTGTCGTTGTGAGAATTCTTAATTCATGCGTTGTAGGGAGGGACTTATGTCACCACAAACAGAGACTAAAGCAGGTGTTGGATTCAAAGCTGGTGTTAAAGATTACAAATTGACTTATTATACTCCTGACTATGAAACCAAGGATACTGATATCTTGGCAGCATTCCGAGTTACTCCTCAACCTGGAGTTCCACCTGAGGAAGCAGGGGCCGCGGTAGCTGCCGAATCTTCTACTGGTACATGGACAACTGTGTGGACCGATGGACTTACCAGCCTTGATCGTTACAAAGGAAGATGCTACGACATCGAGCCCGTTGCTGGAGAAGAAAATCAATATATTTGTTATGTAGCTTATCCTTTAGATCTTTTTGAAGAAGGTTCTGTTACTAACATGTTTACTTCCATCGTGGGTAATGTATTTGGGTTCAAAGCGCTTCGCGCTCTACGTCTGGAGGATCTGCGAATTCCTGTTGCTTATGTTAAAACTTTCCAAGGCCCACCTCACGGTATCCAAGTTGAAAGAGATAAATTGAATAAGTATGGTCGTCCCCTATTGGGATGTACTATTAAACCAAAATTGGGGTTATCTGCTAAGAACTATGGTAGGGCGGTTTATGAATGTCTCCGCGGTGGACTTGATTTTACCAAGGATGATGAAAACGTGAACTCACAACCCTTTATGCGTTGGAGAGACCGTTTCTTATTTTGTGCCGAAGCAATTTATAAAGCACAGGCCGAAACAGGTGAAATCAAAGGACATTACTTGAATGCTACTGCAGGTACATGTGAAGAGATGATGAAAAGGGCTGTATTTGCCAGAGAATTGGGAGTTCCTATCGTAATGCATGACTATTTAACGGGGGGATTCACTGCAAATACTAGCTTGGCTCATTATTGCCGAGATAATGGCTTACTTCTTCACATCCACCGCGCAATGCATGCAGTTATTGATAGACAGAAGAATCATGGTATCCACTTCCGTGTACTAGCGAAAGCATTACGTATGTCTGGTGGAGATCATATTCACTCTGGTACCGTAGTAGGTAAACTGGAAGGGGAAAGGGAAATAACCTTGGGCTTTGTTGATTTACTACGTGATGATTATATTGAAAAAGACCGAAGTCGTGGTATTTATTTCACCCAAGATTGGGTTTCTCTACCGGGTGTTCTGCCTGTGGCTTCAGGTGGTATTCACGTTTGGCATATGCCTGCTCTGACCGAGATCTTTGGAGATGACTCTGTACTACAGTTCGGTGGAGGAACTTTAGGACACCCTTGGGGTAATGCACCGGGTGCCGTAGCAAATCGAGTAGCCCTAGAAGCGTGTGTACAAGCGCGTAATGAGGGACGTGATCTTGCTCGTCAAGGTAATGACATTATCCGTGAAGCTTGCAAATGGAGCCCTGAGCTAGCAGCTGCTTGTGAAGTATGGAAGGAAATCAAATTCGAATTTGAAGCAATGGATACTTTGTAATCCAGTAATTACCATTCGTTCCTTTAATTAAATTGCAATTAAATTCGGCTCAATCCTTTTTTAGTAAAAGATTGGGCCGAGTTTAATTGCAATTTAATTAAAGGAACGAATGGTAATTACTGGATTTCGATTTCGGTATACAAAATCTTAAATACAAGATCTAAGACTCAACAATGAAAATCCTTCAGTTGTTGGATCCATAATTAATCCTATGGATCCTTGAGATGGGATTAGTAGAATATTTTCTATACCCCTAAATTCCGGACTATGGTCGAATCGAGCCAATGGTCACAACGCTTTATCCCCGTCCCGTATATTGTCCTTTTCCTTCCGCATTGCAATAGAAACTTATTATTCTCCAAAGTTCTCCAAAAATGAATTCTTCCTAGGAGAGAACAAATTTTTTTGATTCGAATTTGTACATGGCACGGGATAACCCTCTCTTTCTATTCTAATTGAAGAAAGGGTTCCATCATATAGATTGATAGTGAAGTGATATCCAGATTCCCACAAAAAAAGATTTTTTTTCAAGACTCATCCGTGATTAGTTAATTATTCTATTGGATCTATATGCTTATTCCGAGAGGATATATTCAAATGATTATTCATCGAATGACTATTCATCTATTGTATTTACATTCAAATAGGGGGGCAGGCAAGCTCTATGGAAAAAAGGTGGTTCCATTCGATGTTGTTTAACGAGGAATTAAAACATAGGTCTGGGCTAAGTAAATCAATGGATAGTCTTGGTCCTATTGAAAATACCAGTGGAAGTGAAGATCCCGTTATATATGATAGGGATAAAAAAATTGATAGTTGGGACGATAGTGATAATTCCAGTTCTAATAATATGGATACTTTTTTCGATGTCAGGGACATTCGGAGTTTGATCTCTGATGACCTCTTTTTAGTTAGGGATCGTAATGGTAACAGTTATTCGATATATTTAAATATTGAAAATTTTCTTTTCGAGATTGATAACGATCGCTCTTTTATGAATGAACTAGAAAGTGCCTTTTTTAGTTATCTGAATAATGGTTCTCAAAGTAACAATCACAACTACGATCGTTATATGTATGATACTCAATATAGTTGGAATAATCACATTTTTCATTGCATTGATAGTTATCTTCGTTCTGAAATCAGTATTGATAATTACATTTCAGCCGGTAGTTACAATTACAGCGACAGTTACATGTATAGTTACATTTGTAATGAAAGTGTAAATAGTAGTGACAACGAGAGTTCCAGTATACAAATTAGCACAAATAGAAGCGATTTCAATATGAGAAGAAGATATAATGATCTCGATATAAATAAAAAATACAGACATTTGTGGGTTCAATGCGAAAGTTGTTATGGGTTAAATTATAAGAAATTTTTTAAGTCAAAACTAAATGTTTGTGAACAATGCGGATATCATTTGAAAATGAGCAGTTCAGATAGAATCGAGCTTTCGGTTGATCCGGGCACTTGGGATCCTATGAATGAAGACATGGTTTCTATCGACCCCATTGAATTTCATTCAGAAGAGGAACCTTATAAAGATCGTATCGATTCTTATCAAAGAAAAACAGGGTTAACCGAGGCTATTCAAACAGGCATAGGTCAACTAAATGGTATTCCCATAGCTATTGGGGTTATGGATTTTCAGTTCATGGGGGGCAGTATGGGATCCGTAGTAGGCGAGAAAATTACCCGTTTGATCGAGCATGCGACTCGTAAAGCTCTCCCTCTTATTATAGTTTGTGCTTCGGGAGGAGCGCGCATGCAAGAAGGAAGTTTGAGCTTGATGCAAATGGCTAAAATATCTTCCGCTTCATATAATTATCAATCAAATAAAAAGTTATTCTATGTATCAATCCTTACATCTCCTACAACCGGTGGGGTGACTGCAAGTTTTGGTATGTTGGGAGATATCATTATTGCCGAGCCTAATGCCTACATTGCATTTGCGGGTAAAAGAGTAATTGAACAAACATTGAATAAGACAGTACCTGATGGTTCCCAGGCGGCTGAGTATTTATTCCACAAGGGCTTATTGGACTCAATCGTACCACGTAATCCTTTAAAAAGTGTTCTGAATGAGTTATTTCAGCTTCACGGTTTCTTTCCCTTAAATCAAAATTCAATCAAGTAGAGCATTCAATTCCGTTTTTTTATTTGCGGAAAAGAAGTTTTTTAGTTATCGGTAAAGAAAAAAAAGAAGAGTTCGTTTTCATTACGGGCATAAGATCCATTTATATTGTAAGAAGAATCAAAAGTTTCGGATACTTACTTTAAAATTTTTCCTCTAGAGCTGTATTTTATACCTATAATTGGTGCTATATTCATGATTAGTAATCAGGAAGTTTCGATCAACAGGATAAAAGAATGCATTCTTCTTTTGTTTTGGCAAAATTTTATGAAGAAAAAGAATTTCATCTTATCCTCTTACGTATTATAGATATAGAAAAATTCAAATATATAAAATAATAGAATTGAAATCGTGCCTATTTCAATATCTCCCGTGAGAACTCATATTTAGTTCTACATTCCTTGCACTTATTATTCTATACTTATAATAAATAGATATACTTATCATAAGATATCTTTATAACAGGTACAAATTTTAAATCGAGGTATCCATTCTATGACAACTTTTGATTTACCCTCTATTTTTGTGCCTTTAGTGGGCCTAGTTTTCCCGGCAATTGCAATGGCTTCTTTATTTCTTCATGTTCAAAAAAATAAGATTGTCTAGATCCCTATGAAGCAGACGCTTTTATATCTAACCAATTTGATGAATTATTTCTAATGGTTCACATCGTAATAGTGCTAGTTGATGAGAGTTACTTCGGGAACAAAAAAAGTAAAGTAAAATTCATTTGGGTTATTCTCTCAATTCCAAAAAAATGCAACTTGATCTAGTATGAACTGGCGCTCAGAACGTATATGGATAGAACTTATAACGGGGTCTCGAAAAACAAGTAATTTCTGCTGGGCCTGTATCCTTCTTTTAGGTTCACTAGGGTTCTTATTGGTTGGAACTTCTAGTTATCTTGGTAGGAATCTAATATCCTTATTCCCGTCTCAGGAAATCCTCTTTTTTCCACAAGGCATCGTTATGTCTTTCTATGGGATCGCGGGTCTGTTCATTAGCTCCTATTTGTGGTGCACAATTTCGTGGAATGTAGGTAGTGGTTATGACCGATTCGATCGAAAAGAAGGAATAGTGTGTATTTTTCGTTGGGGATTTCCTGGAATAAATCGTCGTATCTTCCTTCGATTCCTTATGAGAGATGTCCAGTCGATTAGAATCGAAATTAAAGAGGGTCTTTTTCCGCGTCGTGTCCTTTATATGGAAATCAGAGGTCAGGGAGCCATTCCCTTGACTCGTACTGATGAGAACCTGACTCCACGAGAAATTGAACAAAAAGCGGCGGAATTGGCCTATTTCTTGCGCGTACCAATTGAAGTATTTTGAAATGAACTGCGAAGAATTAATGTTTTGTTAGCATGGGGAAAGAAACAGAACTAATGAATCTTCATTTTATAGAACTTAACTTAAGTTTTTTCAGAACGTTCATTCGAGCAAAAGTGGATGTATATGGAATAAACAGAAAACGAAACTTTTTTTGTGGAAACAAAAAAAACGCAATTCTTTCAGACTATAATTTTTCTTTTTTGGGGGTCTACTATTTTGAATTGTTACGTTAGATACAGATGGATTCTATATTGTAAATAACTCCTCTTTTTTTTTGTCAAGCGATTTTTCTTTTTCTACGCCTTTTTCCTGCTTGATCATCAATGATTAGATCCCTTAATAACTATAAATATCCAAACTTTCTCAGGTTTTGCCACTCATTTTTGATTTCACCATTATCTCAATATTTTTCAAAATTTCCCTCCATTATTCCTGGGCTGTAGGTAGCCCTTCGCAATAATTGATCTAACAAAGGCGGCTCTTTCGGACATTAATCGAAAAGATGCAATTGTTTCTAATTTGACTAATGTTTCTAATTTGACTAATTGAAAGACCCGGAAACTTTTTTCTTCATTCGAAGCGAAGCAAACCCTTACTCTTATTTCTATGTTCTTTCTTGATCCAAGGACTAACTAAAAAAAAAAGGAGGCGTAGATCCATAGGTTCGATACCTTGTTATCGAACTCATGCTTCATAGAAATATTCGATCGGATAGAGTCGACGAAAGAGGTAGTTTCATTAGTAATTTACAGATTAAAAATGCCACAAAAGAAAACATTCACTACCCTCACATATCTTGCATCTATTATATTTTTACCCTGGTGGGTTTCTCTCTCATTTAATAAAAATATGGAATCCTGGGTTACAAATTGGTGGAATACTAGGCAATCCGAAATGTTTTTGACTGATATTAAAGAAAAGAATCTTCTAGAAAAATTCATAGAATTAGAAGAACTTTTCTTTTTGGACGAAATGATAAAGGAGTACCCGGAGACACATATACAAAAACTACGTATAGAAATCCACAAGGAAACGCTACAATTGGTCAAGATGCACAATGAGGGTCATATTCATAGCATTTTGCACTTCTCGACAAATATAATCTGTTTCGCTATTCTAAGTGGTTATTCTATTCTAGGTAATGAAGAACTTCTCGTTCTTAATTCTTGGGTGAAAGAATTCCTCTATAACTTAAGTGACACAATAAAAGCTTTTTCTATTCTTTTATTAACTGATTTATGTATCGGATTCCATTCGCCTCATGGTTGGGAACTAATGATTGGCTCTATCTCCAAGGATTTTGGATTTTATCATAATGATCAAATTATATCTGGTCTTGTTTCCACTTTCCCAGTAATTCTAGATACACTTTTAAAATATTGGATTTTCCGTTATTTAAATCGCGTATCTCCGTCACTTGTAGTGATTTATCATTCAATGAATGACTAAAGGCTGATTCACCGATATTAATCAAATCATAATGTTTGTTACTTTGTTTGTACATACATAAACAAAGCATTCCAAATCTTACTTACCTTTTCTATTTATACCCATCCCAGAGATTCTTCCTGTATTCCATTCCAGTAAAATTATTCCATTACAATAGCAGAATCGTGGATAGGGAACTATACTAGTAACCTACCTAATTTATTGTAGAAATTCTCGGGATCAACGATTGGACCATGCAAAAAAGAAATATCTTTTCTCGGATAAAGGAGCAGATGGCTCGATCCATTTCTGTATCGATCATGCTATATGTAATAACTTGGCCATCTACTTCATATGCATATCCCATTTTTGCGCAGCAAGGTTATGAAAATCCACGAGAGGCGACTGGGCGTATTGTCTGTGCCAATTGCCATTTAGCTAATAAGCCTGTGGATATTGAGGTTCCACAAGCGATACTTCCTGATACTGTATTTGAAGCAGTTGTAAGAATCCCTTATGATATGCAACTGAAACAGGTTCTTGCTAATGGGAAAAAGGGGGCTTTGAATGTAGGGGCTGTTCTTATTTTGCCTGAGGGATTCGAATTAGCCCCCCCCGATCGTATTTCTCCCGAAATGAAAGAAAAGATGGGCAATCTTTCTTTTCAGAGTTATCGTCCCACAAAAAAAAATATTCTTGTGATAGGTCCTGTTCCAGGTCAGAAATATAGTGAAATCACCTTTCCAATTCTTTCCCCAGACCCCGCTATTAACAAAGACGTTCACTTCTTAAAATATCCTATATATGTAGGTGGGAACAGAGGTAGGGGTCAGATTTATCCCGATGGGAGTAAGAGTAACAATACAGTCTATAATGCTACATCAGCAGGTATAGTAAGTAAAATTGTACGTAAAGAAAAAGGGGGATATGAAATAAGCATAGCAGATACGTCAGACGGTCACCAAGTGGTCGATATTATACCTCGAGGACCGGAACTTCTTGTGTCAGAAGGCGAATCTATCAAGCTTGATCAACCACTAACAAGTAATCCCAACGTGGGTGGATTTGGTCAGGGAGACGCAGAAATAGTACTTCAAGATCCATCACGTGTCCAAGGCCTTTTGTTCTTCTTGGCATCTGTTATTCTGGCACAAATATTTTTGGTTTTGAAAAAGAAACAATTCGAGAAGGTTCAATTGTCTGAAATGAATTTTTAGGTCCACGGATTTATTAACATAAAGTTCATAAAAACCAAATTCTTCTTGATCGATGTAATTATGTATGGTTAAAAATAGGATTTAGTTTACTTGCTTTGTTGCTACTGTTTGTTTTTATACAAGATATTGGAAAGTACTTAGCTTTGACTTTTACTGCTAGTAATAGACTAGTATTATATTGTGAAGAACGCGTTATTTGACGTGAATCCAACTCCCTTTTTCAATCCAAAAAGGAGTGGCGTTACTATCTCACTATTGTCAAATTTGAAATGCCACGAAATACATGAAATCAAAAGTATCCTATTCTATATAGAAAAAGGGAATCAAATTCGAATAGGAGTAGATAATCGACATAAGTGGTAGGAGAATATAAAGCAAGGAATAAATGAAAGGAACAACCTATTATAGGAGGGATTTTTTCTCTTTCTAATCTTCGACACAAGAAAAGGGTGAAATTTTCTTTTCTTGTGTCAAAAGAATAATGATTCTTAATCCCCTTACGCCTAAAAAGTACTATTCCCTTTTTTTAGGTTTATCGGAACCTCGCCTCTTTGGATTTATAAAAAGTAGTGGACAATAAAAAAGGGGGGTGGATTCGCTCGTTGAGTAACTCGAACTTCTTCGATGAACTAAAAAAAAAAAGGAAAACTTTGATGAGATAATAAAATAAATGGAGTAAGCTTCTATTAGTATAGAAATTCTTTGGATGATGTCTCATATACAGGAATCCACATTATGTATGTCATTCAGAAAATAGATTAATTCCCGCCCTTTTTTTCGATTTCGGACGAATACCTACTATGTAGGAACAGGTATTATGAATCCAATCAATAGAGTTAATTCTCCAAAAGCAAGCATCATCTTAAAAAAGAGCTATTTGAAACATCGGAGCAAAAGGCCCACTTTTTTTTTACGAATAGAATAGTGTGCTTGTATTAACTGGATTATCTGCAAACTTTTTTTATGGAATGAAAAAAAATTTCGTTGAAAAAGTAAGAGCTCAACGGGACCTTACCCCTCGAATTAAACAAAAGGGGTAAGGTCCCGTTGAGCTCTTACTTTTTCCTGTCTACAACTCAGTTCATATTATTATTACAGGGATGAGCCCAACCCGGAATATGAACCGTAAAAGAAAACACCTATTGAACCGATCACAGGAATACCGGCTACAGTACCTATCAACCAAAGAGGAATCCTTCCAGTAGTATCGGCCATTTACCCCACTTCCCTCCACATTTCATCAAGTGGTCATGCTAGAGACATAAACAGCCATGGATAATTTTGAGATGAGATCCTTCCGAGTGGGATATAGAGAATTCGCACTATTCTCTCCCTTTTTCTTAATTGAAGAAATAATTGGAAAATAAAACAGCAAGTACAAAAATGAGTAATAACCCCCAGTAAAGACTGGTACGATTCAATTCAACATTTTGTTCGTTCGGGTTTGATTGTGTCATAGCTCTATAATTCAATTCGGGTTAGGTTTATCGTTGGATGAACTGCATTGCTGATATTGACCCCAAAAAAGAAACGGTAGGTACAGCTAGTCCGTGAATAGCTAACCATCGCACTGTAAAAATTGGATAGGTTCGATCTATAGTCATTGGGGCCTCCTAAAAGGATCTACTAAATTCATCGAGTTGTGCCAAAGGATCAAAACGGCCAGTTATTAATGGAATTCCTTGTCGACTCTCTGTAAAATACTCGTTTGGCCGAGGGCTTCCAAACACATCGTAAGCTAAACCCGTGCTGACGAATAACCAACCCGCAATGAATAGGGAAGGTATAGTAATGCTATGAATGACCCAGTATCGAATACTGGTAATAATATCACCAAAAGCGCGTTCTCCCGTGCTTCCAGACATGCTGAGCTCCACATATTCTTGTACAGTCAAAGGGGATCGATTCCGTGAAAGATGGGATCAGTAAGTGGAAACCCACGGATCCTTAATCTTTGTTAGATCGTCAATAGTGTACCGAAGGCGTCTTTAGAGTATACCGAATCAGTATAGCTACCCTTCTTCTGACACAGCAACGCAATTTAAATCAGTATCCAAAAGAAGTGTTACATAAACTCTTTCTTCCTTTTTTGTTCCTTATATATAAGGATGATGTGCTATTCAACCCAAAATTTCTGTACTGTAGTAGTATAGGGTTCTTTTCATTACTCGCTTTGGGCTAGAAACTGAAGATCTGGTAAAGCTTGAGTTCGCCGGGTTGGGTTCTAATAATTAATGAAAGATGTTATCATATTCACACAATTCTATTAGATACGAAATCTAGAAACCTCTTTTCTTGGTTGTATATAACGGGTTTTTCTTCGGATCCTTTGAGTTCAAGGAATGGATTAGTAGTACAATAATAGGAGTAGATAGTATTTGACCAAAGAAAAAAAGGAAGAATCAATCAATATTCGTGATGCAACCATTGTCGTATTACAGCCAAAGGTTCTTTTCCTTCTTGACCTAGATACAAGAGAGGGATTCCCTAATATGGAAAGGCGGCATGTAGAACCTAAAAGGAAAAGATAATAGAATGACTAGTTTTAGAATTGAGTTGTCCCGAAATAAAGCTTTTATTTCGTCCAGCGATCGTGCGATACTTTTTTCTTAGCATTTGTGAGATATTATGTACAATTAAAGAGCCTACGACTTTTTTTATGAGGTTAAAGGTGTTGTGATAAGGTCCTTTGCTCCAAAAAGGAAACTTGATTATATACAATTGAAAAAGAAATGATCAAAATAGAAAAGATTTTCTATTTGATTCCATAGTGATTAAAAAAGAGTTTACTTTATGAAATGAATGAAATTCCACTACAAAGTTTTTTCTTTTTACTTGACTCAATAGTTGCTCAACGAATCTGTTGATTCAAAATAACGGAATCGGTAGATGTTAGAGATGATGGATCACTAGATCAATCTTTTTTCTACTTCTGTCACCCTATCTTTGTTAGTGCCGTCTATAATGATTGATGAATCAAAAACTTTTCATTGGAGCAGATTTTGTCAGTTTTTTTTTTTATGTAAACTTAGGTAAATGTTTTATCACCATATGTATAAAAAGACCGTATCTTATTTAGCTCCTTTATGCCTACTCTAACTAGTTATTTCGGTTTTCTACTGGCGGCTTCAACTATAACTCCCGCTCTTTTTATTGGTCTGAGCAAGATACGACTTATTTGAAATGAATTGAATGAACAATTAATAAAAAAACCTTTTTCTGTGAGATTCTAGGTATTCTATAGTGACTTCCCGCGTCAATTGTCAATTCTTGATCATTGAGATTCATTATTGCTTCGGATTTATATTTAAGAATAGATATTACCTCTCTTTTTCCTCTTTCAAACAAACCGAAATGATTGAAGTTTTACTATTTGGAATCGTGTTAGGTCTAATTCCTATTACTTTGGCTGGATTATTCGTAACTGCATATTTACAATACAGACGCGGTGATCAGTTGGACCTTTGATTAAGTAACATCTCGTTTTTGATTGACCTCCTCCTTTTTTAATTCAAGGAGGCCAAATTAAGGTTGCTGTTTAAGTTGGTGGAGTTATTTCATTGTAATTCGAGAACAGAATCACGCTCTGTAGGATTTGAACCTACGACATCGGGTTTTGGAGACCCACGTTCTACCGAACTGAACTAAGAGCGCCTTCTTATCACAATAGATAAGACCATAAAAAAGTATTATCTTTGTAGGCCTAATATACTTTGTATGTCTATAGTATCATAATGTATGTACAATTAGGATCGATCTCAATTACTGTCCACGGGAAAAGTAATAGGTAGGGATGACAGGATTTGAACCCGTGACATTTTGTACCCAAAACAAACGCGCTACCAAGCTGCGCTACATCCCTTTCAATTGGTATACAGTGTCATTGTAGAGAATCCCTGTCTTGTTTTCCACATCATTATTTCCCCCCTATAATAAAAAATTTCGCTTGCAATTTGTTCTTTTTGGTCTCATATAACATATAATAAAAGAATTATTTACATATGAAATCCGTCGGATAGAGAAATGAATATTTGTCGGTAATACTCAGGAAGAGGGGGGCGTCTTTTTCTGTTTTAAGGAAAGGGAAATCTTATCTACCGGGTCGTTGTATATATCTATTTTTGTTAGGGATTTCACTTACTAATACAAGTGATCCTTAACCACATATGCATCTGATCATATATGTATTACAATAAAGAAGGAGAGTTTGCAATGCGAGATATAAAAACATATCTCTCTGTGGCACCTGTGCTAAGTACTCTATGGTTTGGGTCTTTAGCAGGGCTATTGATAGAGATTAATCATTTATTCCCAGATGCGTTGACATTCCCGTTTTTTTCATTCTAGTTATTGACATGGGAAGGGATGAAGAAGATTAGTGAGATAATAAATTATCTGTGACTAATCCTTCTTCCTCTCTTTGTTTTATTCTTTTTTCCTATTTTCAAAATATAGAAGGACAGAAAAGGAAAAAACAAAAGTGGATTCAATCTCAGTGAAACTTGGGTTAGACTCAAAGGGCCTAAGAAAATAGAAATAAATGGGATCTAGGGAAACTAAAGAAATCATACAAGATATTTAAATGAAATACTGTATGTACTAGGATTCAAAATAATTGATAGTTATAAATTGTTGTATTACTTATTCTTTATATTACTCTATTGATTGCAACAAAATCTTTTGAAATTTGATTTCGGGTCGAAAATCAAAGAGTTGGGTAAATCCAAAATTCAAGGGAGGTTCATGGGCAAGGGTAAAGATGTTAGAGTCAGAGTTATTTTGGAATGTACCAGTTGTATACGAAACCGTGTTAATAAGGAATCATCGGGCGTTTCCAGATATATTACTCAAAAGAATCGACACAATACGCCTAGTCGATTGGAATTGAGAAAATTCTGTCCCTATTGTTGCAAACATACAATTCATGGGGAGATAAAGAAATAGACCGAACCAGAGGTAGAGGGTGTGTGTGCTACCCTTCGAAGTAACAAGAATAAATTACATATAATATATAGAAACAAATCAAATCCTATTTCAGTCGGATCAAAAAAGAATTCGAATTCAGAAATAGGATTTTCGGGATAAGGAATAAACAATGGAAAAACCCAAGCGACCTTTTCTTAAATCCAAGCGATCTTTTCGTAGGCGTTTGCCCCCAATTGGATCGGGGGATCGAATTGATTATAGAAACATGAGTTTAATTAGTCGATTTATTAGTGAACAAGGAAAAATATTATCTAGACGAGTGAATAGATTAACCTTGAAACAACAACGATTAATTACTATTGCTATAAAACAAGCCCGTATTTTATCTTCGTTACCTTTTCTTAATAATGAGAAACAATTTGAGAGAACCGAGTCGACCCCTAGAACTACTGGTCCTAGAACCAGAAATAAATAGGCCGCCCATGCCTCAATTGAATAAAAATTCCAACCCGAACCCCAACTCTGGTTGGTGTTTTGTTCAAAAATTCGAGAATCTAGATTGTATTGTCATGTCATAAGAAAAAAAGAATTGGGGAAGAAAAAGAGAAAGTCCTTAATTATTATTATGGAAACGTGTTAATTTCTTTTTACTACTTTATTATAGTAATTTATACCCTACCCTCCCGGAGTTCATTCTCCGGGGAACTCCGTTTAGATCATTCTGGTGGATTCCTTACAATCCCCTTATTTAATGATCTCGTTGGAAATCATGTAAAGACAATTCCTATTTGATATAGCTATTTGTGCAAGTATTTTACGATTAAGAAGTAACTGCCCCTTGCGCAGATCATGTATTAATCGACTATAACTATAAGATATCCTATTCTCACGAATTACTGCATTTATACGAGTGATCCACAAACGACGAAAATCTCTCTTTTGCCTGCCCCTATCCCGATGAGCCGAAACTAAAGCTCTCATTTTCTGTTGAGTCATAGTTCGAGTAAGTCTTGAATGCGCCCCTCGAAAGGTTGATGCAAATAAACGCATTTTTGTTCTACGTCTCCGAGCTATATATCCTCGTTTAATTCTGGTCATTGAATCAAATGAAACTTTGATGAATAACTAATTGATTTCTTTTCTTTCAGTCATTCTTTCCCCCCCTAGTCTATTAATAACAAAACTGATTCTTCCGATGTATAAAAAAAAAATTCCAATGGCTTTTGCTACTATGACCTTCCCAACCACGATTTTTTTGAGGCATTTCATTTCACCTCGAAATAAGAAATTGTATTGATACTTGGTATCAAAAAAAAAGTAAATAAAAAACGAAAAATTGTGGGTTCCATCGTTTCTATGGTTACGGTTTAAACGGTGAGGTCCTTTCTATACACCGGAGCCTCTTACCTATTTAGTAACTTGTACAGTTCACACTCTTTGGCTCTACCCATGAATTATCCAGTAATAGGTCTTTTCACAACTAGATCTACCCATACAGTAACGGCATTTCATTATGAAGGTTGGTTAGGTAGCTGACCCTGTTAGTCCGTTTTTGCAAGAATGGGAGCATAATCTTTCTGCTTCTAAAATACCATTCCATTCCCCCGCTTAATGGATAACCATTTGCTACCAATGGGGAGTTGCTTCTCATCTCCATTTGAGATGATTGGATTTATACCAAAGGAAACCATAAATTTCATACACAATAGAGGTCCTTTTTTCGATAGTGATATGGGGTTTTTCCATTCCTATTCATTGGTACCGATCATTGATACTGTCAAAAAAATCTCCTTTCTTTTGTTCCAGTTCATGATCTGAACGAGTCGCACATACACCCTAGTACATGTTCCTCGACGCTGAGGACATCCCCGAAGGGCGGGGGATTTTGTGACATTTCTGATTGGCTGTCTTGTATTTCTAATAAGTTGTTTAATAGTTGGCATGCTGGATCGTATACAGAATGGGCTGGTTTAGATCGATCCTAACCGGATGATTATGAATTCCTCTCGTTTCATTGAATATTTTCCCACTACCACTTTTAACCTCGGTAAGAAAATAAAATAGGAAATAACATAGCTCAGTCAATTATGGTTCGAAACGGAATGGAATCACAGATTTACGTGAAGTCCCCGGTATTTTCGACCGCTACAAGATCAACAATTCCATGAGCTTGGGCTTCTGTTGCTGACATAAAAACGTCCCTTTCCATGTCTTCGGATACAACCCATAATGGATTGCCCGTTCTTTGTACATAAACCCTTGTGAGGGTTTCGCGAAGTTTCAGCAGTTCTTCCGCTTCCAGGACAAATTCTCCTGTTTGTGCCTCGTAAAAAGAGCTAGCAGGTTGGTGGATCATTACCCTGATGATATAACATAATGAATGCTTCCTCTGTCTCAATGATAGAAAGAGACAAGAAAAAATCGAATTGAAGAACCGTACAGGCATTTTTTGCGCATTGCATACGGCTCTAGAATGGAATCTACTTTTACCTAAAGTGGAGGATCTATCAAACCCAGATCGGTAAATAATCCATTTACCACCCTTTCTTTCGGGAGAGTTAAAAAATACTATGATGGTTCCGTTGCTTTATATATTTATCTCGTCTGTAATTCAGCAATCCCAAAGTTTCTTTTTGATCCGATCAAATAGGGAAAGGATAATCTTGTGTATGTTTTTTCATTTTAATACTATTTCGTAACAGAAATATAGGAAAGAGCCCTCTGATGTGTGATGTGAAAACAAAAAAGTTTGTGACGCTGAAATCGAACCCCGATAGATAAAATCAAATCAGAAATTCCTTTTGTCTCATACTACTCTCTCGATACGGAATCTCATGTTATAAAAGAACAATGATGGTTTGCTCATATCGAACTCGAAGTGCCATGCTATTATTACTTTATTTTTCATATTTTATCTGGCGAAGGCATAGTCTTCTTTTTTCTCTCAAATAAAAAACTCATTGGCGCCAAGCGTGAGGGAATGCTAGACGTTTGGTAATTTCTCCTCCGACCAGGACGAAAGACCCCATTGAAGCGGCTAATCCCATGCATATTGTATGTACATCTGGTTGCACAAATTGCATAGTATCATACATAGCTATTCCGGGTGTTACCCACCCACCGGGGGAGTTTATAAACAAATAAAAATCTTTTGTATCATCCTCTATAGTGAGATATATCATGAGACCCATAAGTTGATTTGCGATCTCGCTATCGACTTGTTGGCCTAAAAAAAGTATTCTTTCTCGATGAAGTCGGTTGATTAGGACAAAATTGTATCCCTTAGGGACCGTACACGCACCTTTAGATGCATACGGTTCAAAAAAAAAGAATCAATGTGTCGATTCCAGCCCTCTTTATTTTCCCCTTTTTTCATAGGAGGATTTTTCTAACTCCTAATGAATGAAGGGCCTTTAGTCTTCTATTTTTCAAGAAAGCAGAGCAGGGTTTTGACTCACTTACCCCTAAAAAGAGCTCACTAAATTTACCCTCATTGATATATTGTTTCATCGAAATCCAATTCCGATTACGATGTCATTTTCTTGTTCCGGAATAGGCCTCTTCAATTCGTTTAGGTTTATGCTCTACTCCGGGGAAAGATTTACCCGACCTCTATTTGCACATATAGGACAAATGATCCCAATACCGCTTCTTTTGTTTGCTAATACTTTTTTTATTCATTTTATGTCTTCCGCTTCCGCCAATCACTGGAAAAGTATGATGACTCACTCCGTCGATTGATTGGCGGTTTGAGGTCGCTGGTATAATATAGGAATTCTTTATGATACAAAAGGTAATCATACATATTTTACCGATTGGGTTTTTTTGAACGGAGCCTGGATACTTCATTTTTTTGGTCCAACCAAGCCAACCATAAATTCTTCTAATTGAAAAATGCATATTGATCCCCCAAATAAATTGCTCTAATTGCACTTCACGCTTCAAATTATTGATGGTTCAATCAATCTTTCTTTGGTGAAACAGAGGATATCTCGATCGGGGGAGAAAACGGGGAAATCCCATATGACCCAATATGTCTGACAAGTCGCACTATACGTCAACCCAAACCGAATCTTCCTCTCCAGGAATCCGAAAAGGTACTTTTGGAACACCAATAGGCATTAAATGAAAGAAAAAGGTTTTTAAGTACTAAAATTTCACTTTGATGTGGAAACGTAACAACGGGTTTTCTTTTTTTCATAATATTTATGTTTTCGGGTTTTATCCATAGATTGTAAAGTTCATCGAAGAAGATGGAATGAATAAAAAAAATTATTATGAATGAGCTGCGATGTTCAAATGATGAACAAGCATCTCTAATTCACTCATCTAAAATGGGACCCATCCCCCCATTGCGTATTGGTACTTATCGGGTATAGAATAGATTTGCTTCTCTTTGTTCCTACGAACAGAATTTTTCTGTTATTACCAACGGAATGCAATATAAATGCACCCTTGCTCCGAGATAATCCATTGAAAAGGAGAAGTCCATAGCATAAGCAGAGTCTTTTCCAATGCGATAAAGTAACATAGTATCTATTTTTCTTTGATAAAGGGGTATTTCCATGGGTTTGCCTTGGTATCGTGTTCATACCGTTGTATTGAATGATCCCGGCCGGTTACTTTCTGTCCATATAATGCATACAGCTCTAGTTTCTGGTTGGGCCGGTTCGATGGCTCTATACGAATTAGCTGTTTTTGATCCCTCTGACCCAGTTCTTGATCCAATGTGGAGACAAGGTATGTTCGTTATACCTTTCATGACTCGTTTAGGAATAACGAATTCCTGGGGTGGTTGGAGTATCACAGGAGGGACTATAACGAATCCGGGTATTTGGAGTTACGAAGGTGTGGCCGGGGCACATATTTTGTTTTCTGGCTTGTGCTTCTTGGCAGCTATCTGGCATTGGGTATATTGGGATCTAGAAATTTTCTGTGATGAACGTACAGGAAAACCTTCTTTGGATTTGCCCAAGATCTTTGGAATTCATTTATTTCTATCAGGGGTCGCTTGCTTTGGGTTTGGCGCATTTCATGTAACAGGCTTGTATGGTCCTGGAATATGGGTGTCCGATCCTTATGGACTGACTGGAAAAGTACAATCTGTAAATCCTGCGTGGGGTGTAGAAGGTTTTGATCCTTTTGTTCCGGGAGGAATAGCCTCTCATCATATTGCAGCAGGTACCTTAGGCATATTAGCGGGCCTCTTCCATCTTAGTGTCCGCCCGCCTCAACGTCTATACAAAGGATTACGTATGGGTAATATTGAAACTGTCCTTTCCAGTAGTATCGCTGCTGTCTTTTTTGCAGCTTTCGTTGTTGCTGGAACTATGTGGTATGGTTCAGCAACAACCCCGATCGAATTATTTGGTCCTACTCGTTATCAATGGGACCAAGGATATTTCCAGCAAGAAATATATCGCAGGGTTAGCGCTGGGCTAGCCGAAAATCAGAGTGTATCAGAAGCTTGGTCTAAAATTCCCGAAAAATTGGCTTTTTATGATTACATTGGTAATAATCCAGCCAAAGGGGGATTATTCCGAGCGGGTTCAATGGACAGCGGGGATGGAATAGCCGTTGGGTGGTTAGGACATCCTATCTTTAGAGATAAGGAAGGCCATGAGCTTTTTGTACGTCGCATGCCTACTTTTTTTGAAACATTTCCAGTAGTTTTGGTAGACGGAGACGGAATTGTGAGAGCCGATGTTCCTTTTCGAAGGGCAGAATCCAAGTATAGTGTCGAACAGGTAGGTGTAACTGTTGAGTTCTATGGCGGTGAACTGAATGGAGTCAGTTATAGCGATCCTGCTACCGTGAAAAAATATGCTAGACGTGCTCAATTGGGCGAGATTTTTGAATTAGATCGTGCTACTTTGAAATCCGATGGTGTTTTTCGTAGCAGTCCAAGGGGTTGGTTCACTTTTGGGCATGCCTCATTTGCTTTGCTCTTCTTTTTCGGACACATCTGGCATGGTGCTAGAACTTTGTTCAGAGATGTTTTTGCTGGTATTGACCCAGATTTGGATTCTCAAGTGGAATTTGGAGCATTCCAAAAACTTGGAGATCCAACTACAAGGAGACAGGTAGTCTGAGACAACATTGCTCCGGTTTCTTTCGACTCTATTTTCTTTTTGTGATTTAACATAACATAAGGTACTGGAGAAATCTTGATTTGAATCACCTTTTTTTCTTTGATTCTTGTCCTTTCTTTATCTTATCTGGGAGCTGATCCCAAATGAACAGGTGTGGAAGCTATAATTGTAAACCACGATCGAATCTATGGAAGCATTGGTTTATACATTCCTCTTAGTCTCGACTCTAGGGATTATTTTTTTCGCTATCTTTTTTCGAGAACCACCTAAGGTTCCGACTAAGAAATAATTTTTCATTATCTCAATTGAAGTAATGTAATGAGCCTCCCTATAGGGAGGCTCATTACATTACTTCAACTAGTCCCCGTGTTCCTCGAATGGATCTCTTAGTTGTTGAGAGGGTTGCCCAAAAGCGGTATATAAGGCGTACCCGGTAAAACTTACAAGTGAACCAGATATAAAGATGGCGACTAGGGTTGCTGTTTCCATTATTATATAATTTCAAGACCACAATGGATCTATGATAAGATCGTTTATTTACAACGGAATGGTATACAAAGTCAACAGATCTCAACCAATGCAAGAGTATTTATGGCTACACAAACCGTTGAGGGTAGTTCTAGATCTGGTCCAAGACGAACAAATGTAGGAGCTTTATTGAAACCGTTGAATTCGGAATATGGTAAAGTAGCTCCTGGATGGGGAACTACCCCTTTGATGGGTGTCGCGATGGCTTTATTTGCGGTATTCCTATGTATTATTTTAGAGATTTATAATTCTTCTGTTTTACTGGACGGGATTTCAATGAATTAGGTCCATAATAACCATGAAATCCTGGCTTTTCAATAGAAAATGAATTACTTAGGATTTTTTTTATAGGGCATTTTGGTAGTTCGACCGCGGAATTTCTTTGTTTCGGTATTTCCGGAATATGAGTGTGTGACTTGTTATAATTGATCCTATTGATAGTACAGAGAAATAGGTCTGTCATCTCGACAGAGATGGTTCTACCCCGTCGGATATTGATTCTAATATCTGGAGCACGGAATCCATAGATCAAGAAAAATTTGAACTATGATTCATACCTACTATTTAGACCTCGCGACCGGACTCAAAAAATTTTTCTAAGGGTCATAATTATCAACCAAAGGATTTTTAGTCATTACATCTATTCATTGAATAAGTGATGATCCACAGGTTCTTACTCAGAGAACCTTTGGGCTTAGCTTGGGAGCTTTATTGAATCATCGTGGTTCTAGTATGAATCTGAGGTTTCAATAAATCCATAGGGTCTCAACAAGATAATTTCTATCAACAAAAAAATCTACATTACAAAAAAAAAAGAAAATAGGGAAAGAGAAGATTCAAGAGGCCTACAACGATCAACATAAAGACGAATGAGCCAACTTGATTTTTTGGCATTATCATCACAAAGAAGAGCTTCGGGCTTTTTGGTCCTTCGTATCTTCAGAGAGACGATGGAATCCGGGATAAAGAGGAGTTTTACAAATTTATATTACAATATCCCTTTCCCTTGCAGCTAGTATTTGTGTATTTGGGCTTGAGCTGTACGAGATGAAATTCTCATATACGGTTCTATGAGGGGGAGTCCCCTTGGTTTACCTATCTCAATAAAGTATATGATTGGTTCGAAGAGCGTCTCGAGATTCAAGCGATTGCAGATGATATAACTAGTAAATATGTTCCCCCTCATGTCAACATATTTTATTGTCTAGGGGGGATTACGCTTACTTGCTTTTTAGTACAAGTAGCGACGGGGTTTGCTATGACTTTTTACTATCGTCCGACCGTTACCGAGGCTTTTGCCTCGGTTCAATACATAATGACTGAAGCTAACTTTGGTTGGTTAATCCGATCAGTTCATCGATGGTCAGCAAGTATGATGGTCTTAATGATGATCCTGCATGTATTTCGTGTGTATCTTACCGGTGGATTTAAAAAACCCCGCGAATTGACTTGGGTTACGGGTGTGGTTCTGGGTGTATTGACCGCATCTTTTGGTGTAACTGGTTATTCCTTACCTCGGGACCAAATTGGTTATTGGGCAGTAAAAATCGTGACAGGCGTACCTGATGCTATTCCTGTAATAGGATCACCCTTGGTCGAGTTATTACGTGGAAGTGCTAGTGTGGGCCAATCCACTTTAACGCGTTTTTATAGTTTACACACTTTTGTATTACCTCTGCTTACTGCCGTATTTATGTTAATGCATTTCCCAATGATACGTAAGCAAGGCATTTCTGGTCCTTTATAGAGAAGACAGATCCTAGATATTTGTAATCAATCATATATCTGTTTGGGGAAGAGGAGTAGTATTTCATTGCTAGAAATATGGATTATTGAAAAATAAGACATTTTTTTGGATATTTACCTTCAACTCTGCAATATTGTATTATTTATTTGATATGAATAGTTGAAGTGGATTCTACGAAGAGAAAATGGATTATGGGAGTGTGTGACTTGAACTATTGATTGGCCCGTGCAGATATATTATTTTATCCGCCACATTGGAATTGACAACCAAATGTGTCTCTGTTCCAACCACTGCGTAAGCCCCATACAGAAGATAGGCTGGTTCGCTTGAGGAGAATTTTTTCTATGATCAGAGACGAATCATGTCGTGCATCACCAGGCTCCGTAAGATCCAGTAGAATAAGTGATGTGGTATGATCCAGCTTATGTTCTATCAATTGAACTTACTTAATAGTATGGAAATGCATTCATTTCCTTTGCATCGATTCCGATCTATAATACTATCGGAGTGAAACAAGGGATCTAAAGAAGAACCGAGGCTAGACTATATTAGTAACAAGTAAATCCTTTGTATGTAAGAAGACTCGAGATATTTTTGGGAGAAAGAAAATTGCAAGGTATGAGACGACCCAAAACGCACTTGATCATGATCAAATTTTTAAGCCTACTTGGGTATTGGGCATTTACCAGCAAGAACTGAATTCTTTGCAATGGGTAGTTGCAACTCCGGAAAATTGCATCCGGTAAATCTTTTCTTACATAGAGTCATATATGTGTGGATATGGATGACATATAGATTTTATATAGATCTATTTGACTCCTTTGATTCTTGCTCGAGCCGGATGATGAAAAATTATCATGTCCGGTTCCTTCGGGGGATGGATCCATACGAATTCACCTATCCCAATAACAAAGAAACCTGACTTGAATGATCCTGTATTAAGAGCCAAATTGGCAAAAGGGATGGGTCATAATTATTATGGAGAACCCGCATGGCCTAACGATCTTTTATATATTTTTCCAGTAGTAATTCTAGGTACTATTGCATGTAACGTAGGTTTAGCGGTTCTAGAACCGTCAATGATTGGCGAACCTGCAGATCCGTTTGCTACTCCTTTGGAAATATTACCCGAATGGTACTTCTTTCCCGTATTTCAAATCCTTCGCACAGTACCAAATAAATTGTTGGGGGTTCTTTTAATGGTTTCAGTACCGGCGGGATTATTGACAGTACCCTTTTTGGAGAATGTTAATAAATTCCAAAACCCGTTTCGTCGTCCAGTAGCTACAACCGTCTTTTTGATTGGGACCGCAGTAGCTCTTTGGTTGGGTATTGGAGCAACATTACCTATTGATAAATCTTTAACTTTAGGTCTTTTTTAAATTGACTCAACCGTGAAATAGAAATAAAAAAACGACGTGTGTATCTAGGGAGGATTCACTTTGAAGCGACTATTCCCTAGATACACCTATTCAACAAAATTCTAGATTTACCCAAAATATATGGATCCTACTGAAGACCCAAAACCTATTTTATTTTTTCTTTCTAAAAAGGATTAAATCATTCCAATGGATTCAAAAAAGAAAACTTGTTCTTTGGTAAATCAATTGCGAAACGCTTTTGTAGAATATCTAATATCTGTTTTACATCTTCTATGCGAAAATGATCTATTTTCATAAGATCTTCTTGACTCTTATTCAAAAGGTCTAATAATGTATATATATTGGACCTTTTGAGACAATTATAGATCCTGGGAGACAATTCTGATTGGTCAATAAAAATACATTTCAATGCTATTTCTTTTTTGCTTTTGCTTAGTTTATCCAATTTATTCTGAAAGGTAAAAAAGGGTATAGTAACTATGTTTTGATTGTCCTCTAAATTTGTGTCACGTTCTTCCGCATGTAGAAAGGGTATAAATAAATCGATCAAATTACGGGAGGCCTCGTGAAGTGCTTCTTTAGGAGTTAAACTTCCATTCGTCCATATTTCTAGAAAAAGTATTTCTTGTTTTTCATTTCCATTCCCATAAGAATGAATACTATGATTCGCATTTCGAACAGGCATGAATACTGCATCTATAGTAAAACTTCCATCTTGTGCATTATTTGGTGTTTTCATCCGATATCCACGATTCCTCTCGATTTGTAGTCCAATACACAAATCCATTGGTTCCGTTAGGCTAGCTATATGCTGTGTAGTATCAACAATTTCCACAGAAGGCGGTGAGATGATGTCTTGAGCAGTTACGTATCCAGGACCCCTGACGCAAATGGATGCGTCGCGAGTTCCATACAGATTACTTCTTAATACAATTTCTTTCAAATTCATTAAAATTTCATGTACGGATTCTTCAATACCTACTATAGTAGAATACTCATGTGGTATTTTGTCAGATTTTGCACGTGTGATACATGTTCCTTCTATTTCTCCAAGCAAAGCCCTTCGCATCGCGATGCCTATTGTATCGGCTTGACCCTTCATAAGCGGAGACAAAATAAAACGGCCATAATAAAGACGCTTACTGTCTGCTCTAGATTCAACACACTTCCACTGTAGTGTCCGAGTAGATACTGCTACTTCCTCTCGAAGCATAGTAATTTTTTTTGATCAGATTATTGAATCATTTTTTTCTCTTGAAATCTGTTCCATTCTTATTTCTACACACGTCTTTTTTTAGGAGGTCTACATCCATTATGTGGCATAGGGGTTACATCCCGTACGAAACTTAATAGTATACCACTTCTACGAATGGCTCGTAATGCTGCATCTCTTCCGAGACCAGGACCCTTTATCATGACTTCTGCTCGTTGCATACCCTGATCGACTACTGTACGAATAGCATTCCCTGCTGCGGTTTGGGCAGCAAACGGTGTCCCTCTTCTTGTGCCCCTGAATCCACAAGTACCGGCGGAGGACCAAGAAACCACCCGACCCCGTACATCTGTAACTGTTACAATGGTATTGTTGAAACTTGCTTGAACATGAATAACTCCTTTTGGTATTCTACGTCCAGTCTTACGTGAACTAATACGTCCATTCCTACGTGAACCAACTCTTGGTATAGGTTTTGCCATCTTTTATCATCTCATCAATATGAGTCAGAGATATACGGATATATCCATTTCAGGTTAAAACAGATCCTTCATTTTATTTGTACGTTGGGTCCTTTTTCGAAGGATTATCCTTGTCTCTGTTTATGTCTCGGGTTGGAACAAATTACTATAATTCGTCCCCGACGGCGAATCAGTCGACATTTTTCACAAATTTTACGAACAGAGGCCCTTATTTTCATATTTGTCATTCCTTACCTTAATTCCGAATCTACTCCTTGGAAGAAAATAAGTCTCTTGGAATTTTGAACCTCGAGTTGTATCCCCACGAAAATAATGTCGAAAAAAATACACCTAATCGTTCGAATCTTTATTGCGGAGTCTATAAATTATACGTCCCCTTGTTGAATCATAACGACTTACTTCTATTTTGACTTTATCTCCTGGTAGTATCCGTATAAAACTACGTCGGATCCTTCCTGAAACATAACCTAGAATCAGATCTTCATTATCTAAGCGAACCCGGAACATGCCATTGGGAAGTGATTCAGTAATTAAACCTTCATGAATCCATTTTTGTTCTTTCATTTCAGGTAACCCCCTTGAAGTATCAACTAATGGAGGAGGAGTGATATTAGGCAACCAGTCCTTCCTCTTTTTTTTTTTTTTCGCAATATAGGAAGTTACCAATTCAATTCAGATATCAGAAAGATCACCATATATAACACAAAATTTCTCCTCCGATTCCTTCTAGCCGAGCTTCTCGGTCTGTCATTATACCTCGAGAAGTAGAAAGAATAACAATCCCCATTCCTCCTAAAATCCTAGGAATTCGTTGAGAGTTGGAATAGATTCGTAGACCGGGCCGGCTGATACGTTTTAAAATTGTTCTATATGGCCCTTTCCTATTCCTTCTATGTCGAAGGGTTGAAACCAAGAAATTTTTGTTGCTTTCTCGATGTTTTCTCACGTTTTCGATAAAGCCTTCTCGTAGAAGGATTTTCACAATGTTTTCGGTAATATTCGTAGATGCTATTCGAACCGTTCCTTTTTTATCCATGTCAGCATTTCGTATCGAAGTTATTATGTCAGCAATTGTGTCCCTACCCATGATGAACTATAATTATTGGTGCCTCCGAGTTTTAATATAATCAACATGCTCGTTATTTTTTTTATTATAAAGTTAAGGGATATACGTGATACATAATCTACAAAATTAATTTAATTCATTCCCAAGACCCTACTCTATCATATCACGGGCTTGTCTATTAGTCTTTATTCTAGATAGTATTTATAATACCTCAGGAGCTAATGATACTATTTTAGTAAAATTCAACTGTCTCAATTCCCGAGCGATCGCACCAAAAACCCGAGTTCCTTTTGGATTTCCTTCTTGATCAATGACAACTGCGGCATTGTCATCATATCGTATTATCATACCGTTGTCACGTTTAAGTTCTTTACATGTACGTACAATTACAGCTCTGATCACCTCTGATCTTTCTAGAGGCATATTGGGCACTGCTTCTTTGATTACAGCAACAATAACGTCACCAATATGAGCATATCGACGATTACTAGCTCCTATGATTCGAATACACATCAATTTTCGAGCCCCACTGTTGTCCGCTACATTTAAAAGGGTTTGAGGTTGAATCATATCATTATTTTTTATCGTTTCTTTCAATGCAAAGAAAGGGCAAAAGAAAAAAGAAATATTTTTTGTCCAGAAAAAAAGGCCTGCGGTTGTTTGTTTTTTCATCACAAAGACTCCTTTCCTTTGGTTGCACATCCCTATTCTGCAATAAGGAATTGAGTTCGTATAGGCATTTTGGACGCAGCGATTGAAATAGCTTCTCTGGCTACAATTTCTGATACTCCACCCATTTCATAAAGTATTCGACCCGGTTTAACGACAGATACCCAATATTCGGGAGATCCCTTCCCCGAGCCCATACGCGTTTCTGTAGGTCTTAATGTAACAGGTTTGTCTGGAAATATACGTACCCATATTTTTCCACCACGACGCGCATATCGTGTCATTGCTCGTCGCCCTGCTTCTATTTGTCTAGATGTGATCCAGGCCGGTTCAAGTGCCTGAAGAGCATATCTACCGAAACTAATATGATTGCCTCGGTAAGATATTCCCTTCATTCTTCCTCTATGTTGTTTACGGAATTTGGTTCTTTTGGGGTTATAGTTGATGGTTGTTTGTTATTCTCAATTCCATCTCTACTGCAGAACCGGACATGAGAGTTTCTTCTCATCCAGCTCCTCGCGAATGAAATGATTCCATAATATTACGAATATGTATTGAATTTCTAATAGACTGAATCATAGGTTTTTTGAGATCTAATCTGTCACGTAAAAATTTATATATCTTGGGTTTTATATACAACCGGAAATATACCTCTAGAATATAGAATTTTTTTTACGAATCTTTATTTTGACCTTTATTGAATCCAAAAAACTTAGCAATCCAATAAGGCCTTCGCGGGCGAATATTGACTCTTTCAATATCTGTTTAATTCGTAGGGTCAGTCCTTGACCTCTCAGAATAAATGAATAGGTTTCCTGGTTCTTTCCGCCATCCCACCTAATGAATCATTAGGATTCGTTTTCAATGGAATCTTCTGCAGTCATAGGTTCCGTCGTTCCCATCACTTCTTGGTTAATGGCTAGGCCTGAACTCTGCAACGGAGCTCCTAATTCAATTTGTTGTTCCTGAGTCAATCTACTCAGTCTTTATTGACTCGAAGCTCTCTTTTATTTGTATTTCTTTTTCCTATGAACCGGATTCATTTAATGATTAATTATGATTATGGCCGAATCCATATTGATGCTTTATTACACTGCCTTTGTATGAGATTATTCATAGACCATACATATTGGAATCATATATCATTGATATTCTCCTTCTCTCTTTCTCTCCCCCTTCCATTTATCCACATCCTTTTTTTTGTTTCACATCACAATCCACGATCAGATTGGTTTTTCTTTTATGTATATGTAATATAAAAAAGATTTCAGTTGCTACAACGATATGATCAATACATCATATAGTGACTGTTTCTTTGGATCCCGATAATACGAAGCAATGAGCTGGTTATTAGTTACATAGTTCTTAGTTCAGACTTTGGGGCCGTCCTTTCCTTTTTTAATCTAATCTAAACTAAAAAAACCGACGAGTCACACACTAAGCATAGCAATTATACCAAAGGGTCAATCTAATTTTTATTTAACCCTATAGAATTAGAAGATTTGAAATTAATCATTTTAGATTAAAGAGAAAAAAATGAAAGGTTTTTTTTGTCCAGTGCTAGATAGAAAAGTAAAAGAAGAGATCTTTGATTATTTCTCGTCTGCAAATATCCAAATTTTTATGCCTAATACCCCATAAATAGTCCGAACTGTATACGAACAATAATCAATTTTAGCTCGAATGGTTTGTAGGGGAACCCTGCCTTCTCTGATCCATTCGACACGCGCAATTTCTTTTCCGTCGATACGTCCTGCAATTTGTACTTGAATTCCTTTTGTATCTGCTTGCTCAGTTAATTCAATAGCTTTTTTCATTGCCTTTCGAAATGAAACTCTATTTTTTAATTGCCCAGCTATAAATTCGGCAAGAATATTAGGGTCTCCATAGGGTTTTGCAATTCTTGTAATAGCAATGTTGAGTTTTCGGTTCACAGAATTAAAACCTTTTTGTACATTGATCTGTAATTCTTCAATTCCTCTCGGTTTACCCTCTATTAACCATTTTGGAAATCCCATATAGATTATGACCTGGACCAGGTCGATTCTTTTTTGAATCTCTATACGCGCAATTCCCTCTACACCCGAAGATATTCTCATATTTTTTTGTACATAATTCTTGATACAATCCCGTATTTTTTGATCTTCCTGTAGACCCTCAGAATAACTTTTTGGTTGTGCAAACCAAAGGGAATGGTGCTTTTGGGTTGTACCAAGTCTAAAACCAAGTGGATTTATTTTTTGTCCCATACACCCTCGCTTTCTTCATTAGCCCATTTTAGTCTTTCGTGCTCTACCATACATAGATACCTCTCTCTAACATCCGTATATTTATCTATATATACATATCCCGTTTTTCTTAACCATATGAAATAGTCTTGATCTTTAGATATATCTTTCAATACAATAGTTATATGACAGGTGGGTCTTTTGATCGGATAACTACGTCCTCGAGCTCGAGGCTTTAACTTTTTCACAATAGTACCCTCGTTGACTTCGGCTTGACTAATGATTAAATCTGTTTCCTTGAAACCCATATTGTGACTAGCATTTGCTGCTGCTGAATAAACCAATTTAAAAATAGGATAACATGCTCGATAAGGCATGAGTTCTAGTATCATAAGTGTTTCCTCGTAGGAACGCCCACGAATCTGATCGATTACTCTTCGTGCTTTGTGAGCAGACATACATATATGTTGACCTAAAGCGGATACTTCCACATCTGGGTCCCTCTTTATCATAAGGTTAACCTCCCACTAATGAACGACGAGCACCCATATTAACTTTATTATTATTAACATTAACGACGAGATTTATTATCGCTTCTCGCATGTCCCCGGAAATTTAGAGTAGGTGCAAATTCTCCCAATTTGTGACCCACCATACGATCTGTTATATAAATAGGCAGATGGTCTTTTCCATTATGAATAGCAATTGTATGGCCGATCATTGTGGGTATAATGGTAGATGCCCGGGACCAAGTTACTATTATTTCTTTTTCCCCCCTGATGTTGAGCTTTTCAATTTTTGCTAATAAATGATTAGCAACAA
>JAJJMC010016779.1:0-14783 GCA_023531435.1 Papaver californicum
TGAATAAAGATACATTGGAGAGAATCAATTGAGTTATGAAAAAAAAATCACACTAACCAGAAACTGATTATAACACTTTATTTAAGAGAAAAAAGATTAATTATTAATCCCACGTAAACAAACTAACTTTGTTTTTTTGAAAGACAAACAAAAACTTCATCAAACACAAACACAGATTAAATATATACATATAGATAGACCAATGAAGGACATACTCGATAACATCTGGTTGATTATGACACCATGATTACAAACAACTTATATATATTTGACCATGCAAACTCTCGTTTAAAACCTCATTAGATAGAGTGGAGCTAACTAGCTAGGGACATGCTTTCCCCGTTAAACTATAGCTAGGTATTAGAATCAACCATTACATCACCTTTAAATACACAATGGAACAATGATTTCCCAGTAATATTAGGAGTTTTATTTAATAAGGATATATATATATATATATATATATCTCGAATGATCGAGCAAGTAGGATTACTAAAGCTTGCGACGGGTGAGTAGAATGTCAAGGGGGACTACCTTGTAACTCATTAAACCTTGTGTTGCTGTCATGTCCACTTTCCCAGAGGGAGACTTCATTTCAAACTCAAGAATTAAACGAGTAAGTACCAGGTGCATTAGATCGAAAGAGAACGATATACCTGGACATATCCGTCGACCGGCTCCAAATGGTATCAACTCATAATTTTGACCTATGACATCAACCATCTTCTTCTCATTGCTCAGAAATCTCTCTGGTCGAAACACCAACGGATCATCCCATACTTTTGGGTCTCGTTGCATCTTCCATACGTTAACCCATAATCGTGTCCCTGCTGGTACATGAAATCCACCAACCACACAATCTTCGCTGCTCAGTCGCTCCACCACTGGGCTAGCTGGATACAACCGCATTGATTCTTTGATGATTGCCTGGATGTAGAAAAGGTTACGAATATCATCAAAATCCACCATGACTGCACCATTTGTTGATCTCCTTTTCATTCCAAAGTGTGCATCCACTTCTTCTTTTGCCTTATCCAACACATGGGGGTTGTTCAGCAGCAAGGAAAGTGTCCAGATCGTGGTTAGTTTTGTGGTGTCTGTCGCCCCGCCTATCATGTCCTGCAGATATGATTAGAGTCAGACCATGTATAAACAATAAACATACCTATTAAAAACAGATGTTCGTGTTGGAATCTTGCAATAATTAACAAAAACATTAGATTATCAAATAATGCATAAAATACTGAATGAAAACAATTCTACCACAAGTAAATTGATGAGCGCAGACTCACATGTTTATTAAGTTGTCCTTAACATATTAGTTCACGGGTATATTTAAAAATAAGCAACACTAAACCCCAACTGACGAAGATATGCTCAAGATAAGAATGCCCTATATAGCTTGTATCTATACAACTCAAGCTATCCATTCTATAAACTTAGCAACAAGGATTGAAGAAAAATAAATATTAATGAGTGCAAAACAAAACGAGAAGATGGTGAAAAGATGACAGAATTTGTAGGAGAATTTCAACTAGTATTTATAGGAAAAAAGAAAAAAACTAGGGTTTCGGTTTTTCCTTGTAAAACAATTTTTTTGTTTTTTTGTAAAACAATTTTAAGACAAACGGAAAAAATATTCTTCCATAAGTAAAACTCTAAGGAAATATTTTTGATTAATTTTCTTAAGAAAAACGTGGAAAAATGTTTTTAGTAAACGTAGATCTTGTTTGACGTCTCACGAGCATATAAGCACAAGCCCACAAGCCCATGATTCAAGTCAAGTGTCATTAACACATTAGTTCGTGCGTACACTCAAGAATGGACAATGTTAAACCCCAACCGCGAAGATGTGTTCAGGGCAAAACTGCCCGATATAACTCGTATCAGCATAACACAAACTACACATTCTCTGAACTTTACAACAAAAATTGAAAAGAAATAAATACTAATGTACGCAAAACAAAACGAGAAAATGATGAAAAGAAGACGAAATAGTAGCCGAGGCTTATGTGATGAGTTGAAAAGATAATTTCGACTAGTATTTATAAGAGAAAAAAAGAAAATTAGGGTTTCGGTTTTTCCTTATAAAATATGTTTTTAATTTCTTGTAAAACAATTTAAGATAAAAACAAAAAAGAAATTCACTCATAAGTAAAACTCCAAGAATTTTTTTTTGATTAATTTTCATAAGAAAAACGTCCAAAAACATTTTTAGTAAACTCAGATTTTGGTTGATGTCTCTCATGAGCATATATTTGCTAGCTTATGAATATAGTTGTACGGTGAACTTTATCTTTACGTTTACCCAATGTCTTTCATTCACTCATAGGTTTTATCCTACAAGATTCTACTCATCAGTCACCCTTAGTTTTATTATCCTACAGATCAATAAGTTGGTTGCATACCACGACAATAGATTTGATAGGCATCTGACGAGCGTAGTTGTTTCCCGGAGGCTGTGGTTGCTCCATAATTGACAAGCAAATGTCGATGAAGTCACCTTCGGTGGTATTCTCATCTCCTTTAGTTCTAGAAAATCGTCTCTTTTGACGATGATCTTCAATTATGCTCTCAACCACCAAGTCTAATTTCTTTCCGTAGTGCTTCATATCTCTCGTAAGACCAGTTAACTGATCAATCCACCCTAGCCATGGAAAGGTATCTGACACTGCAGGTATCGACATAAAACGCGATGCTTCATCAATTGCAATTGCAAATCGTTCCACACTGCTTGTAGCACCTGTTTATACATGTGCACACACGGTTAGATATGTATGACTAATAAAGATATGCTGAATAGTAAAAATGCTCCCAAAGTATCCAAATGTTTTTGACATCCTGTGGGGAAATGCTCACTTGTCTCGGCGTGTGATTGGAATCCGCAGACTATTCTTCCGATCACGTTGAACGATAATTGTCCAAGCCAATCGTCCATTCTCACCATGCCAGCTGAAGTAGTAGTAGTAGAGTCGACTCCTACGTTTTCAGAGTTTTTATTGCTGTTGCATGACGCATACAGTTTATTGAAAGAGTTACAAACTTCAGAATATATCAAGTGTCTGAACTTTGAGTAATTGTTGATTAGAGAGGAGGTTATGCACACAGATCTTTCGTAACTCCCTCCAATATTTTCCATTAGGTACTTGTGAAAGACCGTGTGAGTCTATACCACCTGCATTTAATATAAGCTTAAACGATAACGGCATAGGGCGATTTGAAAAAACAATGTCATTGTTGCCTGTAAAACACTCTTTTGCCATCTCCCAACTGCTCACAACTAGAGCCCTGTGTCCACCTGTTGGGAAACTGAAAATGGGTCCATATTTATCAGCCATATTTCCAAGAGTTACATGAATTAAGCCGGTTTTATTCATGAAAACATGAAACAGACCGATCATTGGCAGTGCACAGGATGCTTTTGGCCGATGATGAGAAACGGCTGTTGCTGTTGATGATGGCGTTGAATAGTTTCTCAGAACTTTGTTACTGAAACCAACAAGTAATATAAATACAAGAGCAAGTAGAAGAGTAACAACGGAAGTTGGCTGTAAATTAAGAAACTGGAGATCAGAGTACTCCATGATTCGACACAATAGGATGATCAACTTTTCTTTGTTAATAAACACCAAAAAAAGGTTGGGAATTGCTATCCAACGCACTGTGTATTCTCCATATATATTCACCGAATCACCAATCTAATTCCATGTGACAACACAGAAAACCCCGAGTCTCGAAATTGCTGAACCCTGCCTGCACATGTATAGCTAGCTAGAGATACACTAATGTTGTTTCTTCGGGTGAGAAATGTACCTTGTCTGCACATGTGTAGCTAGCTAGAGATATACTAGTGTTGCTTCTTCGAGTGAGAAACGTGCACTGGATAATGAGTCCAAGTCGACTGATAATTATCATATTCTATAGATGATTTTCTTTGCATAATTTCAGTTCCAACTGACAGTCATGTTTTGCTTTTACTAACCAGCAATATTTGCATAAAAATTCACAAAACAGTAGTTTTAGAAGATCGAACAGTTGCTAGCTGATAACAATGATCGACCAGTAGGGGCTGAGCCACATTGAAGGGTGGGTGTAAAGTTGCCCACCCAGCCCAGATGGCTCCCAACCTAATTTGAACTATTTTTGCCCATTTTAGTTATTTTTGCCCATTTGCACCCCCTCAAATGTGCAGCCATTGTTGATTTGCCCACCCATTCTTCAAAATCTGGCTCTGCCCCTGGTAGCTCGTAAAATGTCATTGTCTTCTTCATGTGGTCTCCTCCCCAAAACCAAACTTGAAGATGGTACATCACATATTTGTAACAGCAAACAAGTTGTCATCAACTATTCTTGGCAAAAGATGTGAAGCTGCACTTTGGACTACTTGTTGCAATTGTATCATCAGTGAGGTTGCTGGTGTGAACTTGGCGGACAGTAGCTACGCAAAGGAGAGGGGCATTTAGGTTTAGCTGTGGCTGGGAATGTCACTGGAACATCAATAAATGCTACTTATCCTTATACTTCTGTTCAAGATCCATAAGGACATCAAACTTCAATTGATCTGCTCCTGTGAATAAAACACATAATTAAATTGATAAAATATGCTATCCCGTATAAGCGAAAAAATTGCATTAAATTGAAAAGATAAGTATATAGGGGTGCTAAGAAATTGTTTGGGCTTATGACTGGAATATGAGACTTGGGCGGGCCCCCCCCCCTCATTGGGGCATTCCAGTCATTATTCCAAATTGTTTTCCGACAAATCTGATCCACCATTACCTTTCTTCTGATACGAAAATCCTTTGCTTTGGTTGTATTGCTTCTGTTTCTTACCTAACAAACAATTCGCTGCATCAATAGGGAGTCTGCAAAGGCTAAAGAAGTAATAAGCGACTTAAATAAAGAAATAAGAAATAGGTACTCTTTCAAAATGAACTCTCAAGTCAAGGTAACTTTGGGGATATCCAATGTTGTTTAGATTATTTACCTTCAAATAGCTCTGCGTGGAAATATTTCTCTGTAAGCATTAGGTGATGTGTAAGATTTAAACGTTTCGCTCGACTATTTCGCTTGTTGCTATCAGAATATTGTCCGCTATCATTCTCTTCGCATTCTGAGAAAAAACCCAGAAAATGAATATGAGAACATTACATCTGTATAATAAAGAAATTAACATCCGGAAATGTTTCGGCAAATAGGCATGATGAAGCAAGTAAAAGAGAGAATTACAAATTGCATCCACCGTTTTAAGTTTTTGTACCCCTCGATCAAACAGTCTAAGAATAATGATGCTTGTAAGCAAGATGTTTAAAAGGATACTGAAAACTAAGTTGTAGGATCGACAACAACTCTTAATCATTCAAATTAAAGTTCACTTTCTTCGTTCAACAGTCAGTTTTTAGTACATCAGTAGTTATCTTCCAGATAGAAAGAGATCAAAATCTTACGAAGAAAATGGTGCTGAATCTGCTAATTGTATGTGATAAAATTGAACTACAGTATCTGCCTGGTCACCTATACCTACTCAATCAGCCAGTTTCCTAAATATGATCTTGTTGCCGCTTTTTTCAAAAGACTGAGTTAATGTTGGATAACCTAAACGTATTCCTGTCATATTTCCAACTTATCCAGAGGTTGCTGATATCAGTGATAAGATGTTAATTTAACTTATAATTTAATTTAATTTAAAGTGTTGCTAACTAGCTTACTCTTTGTTGGCTTCTCTAGATAGCAAGGAGACGATTTCCAATAATCTGCAGTTTATTGTTTGCAACGACTAAGGCTCTTTCCTCTTTGACATCATTGATATCAGGTAACACTACATCTTCCTGCAATCACATGAATTACAATTAAATTCGGAAAAAGGTAACCGTTTTACTCTTTTTCATTATTAGTAAATAAAAAGATCCTTTGCTAGTTGTGTTCTATACCCTAAACATATTGCTGAACTATCAAGGCACAAAAATCTGGTTAATTTCCTATTTTCATGAATAAAAACACGTTACTAATGTTTTAAAAAAACTGAATCATTGGATGCATGAGTGATATTACTAGAGAATTATAAGCCATTTGGAAAAAAGGTTCAAATTGTTTTTCTATAGAACAAAAGCAAACATGTAAGGAGTGAACATAACATATTAATTTTCATTTCATTTTATTTCTATGATGGAGGTGGAGAAACTCCAAAACTAACGGGAATTAAACAACGTATAATTTGTCATCAACAACAAGAAATATAAATGTGAATATCACTCATCAAAGTAATTGTAAAATACGTCCAATTTCTCAGTAAACACTGCATGAAACCTAAAATTTCACAAGACAATTCAACCTTTTAACCATTTACTAACAAATACAGAGTAACTTGAGTTTACTCACTAGGAAAAGAATCAAAGGCTCTAGGATTCCATAGGAACCAAAACCTCCACCGAAACCTCCACGACCTCATCCAAATCCTCTATGCCATCTGCAAGATCCAACAAAACTTTAAAAACCTAGAAGAGCTACATCATTTCATACACGCTAAGTCTTTCATGACCTGCATAGACACATCTTTTGATTTATGCAAATAACCACTTAACAGATTAACCTTAATACGAAACCATCCTCAATTTAAACACACAATTCTTCCTGGTCCTAGGTTACATAATGCTCGCTACAATCCAGAATAAAAAAAGATATTTTTAGAGTGCTAAACTATGCTTTGTGTTTGTATAAAACATAAGAAAACAAAATTGACTGATTAGTTATTATTTTTTGGGAGACAGGATTGAAAAGAGCAACTTAACAACAATGCCCTAGTTCACATGTTAATTGAACCTATATTAACCATTCAGAAAACAAAACAAACCCCAAGTTCAATATCAAATCCATTTGGCATGGAATCAAATAAAACACAATGAATCTCCTCCCTGAAAAAACCCTAACATTTCCTGACACTCAGAGAAAAGTAGTCCAAAACGGGAAAAGTCCAAAACGAGCAAGAAGACAATGAGAATAGCTCCTAAATCAGATGATAAGATTGCCATGCTTGTTGGCTCAGTTACTGATGATACATGGGTTTACGAGGTACCTGCAATGAAGGTCACTGCATTTAGGTTTACAGAGACAGCAAGAGCTTGAACTGAGAAAGCCAGTGGTGAATGTTCGCCATTTGATCGACTTGCTCTCAAGGCACCATTTGGACAGAACATGGTTCTTTTGAGGGGACCCAAGAACTCAAAGAGAGGCAGTTAAGCACTTCAGCGGAGCTCCTGGAGTACCACACGGCCACAGCAAGCCATATGTCCGCTCAAAGGGCCAAAAGTTTGAGAAAGCTAGGGGAAAGAGAAACAATCATGGTTTCAGGATTTAGGAAACTTAGTCGGGTGTTGTTTTTTATTTTTTGGTCTTTATAGATTAGAAATTACTACAATTTTAAAGTGTGTTAGTAGAACTTTAGATGGAGAAGTAGCTCACAGTGACTCTTCACAGTCACAGATCTGTCTTCCTTATGTTTTGGTAATATCTACAAATATGTTAGTGAATTGCTTTTGGATTTCCCTGTTGTACTATTATTACTATCAAGGTTCTGCAAAAAATGAAAAGGCAATGAACAACAATTTTTACGCATCATAAACCTTGTAACTCATCATAACTAATAAGCATCAACACATTGTATATCTCTTAATGGTTTCAAGACAAACAGGGGAAAAAAAAGGGAAAATTCATTGAAAATATAATAGACATTTTAACAGAGAATAAAAAATCTATGAGACATTTTAACAAACAGTTGATAGGAGTTTCATCAACAGTAATATACACAAATTTCATGCAATATATAAAAATTAAGAACCATATAGTTCAATCAACCCAATTAACTTACTTCAAATTTATTTTGGAAATTATCCAACAAATAAATAAAAAGAAGCACAAGGTTCTGTACCTGTTGATAAAACGAATATATATAGAGGGTGGAGGACAGCCTGAAGAAGGTTGATGGAGAAGTGATGAAGGCCTAAACGGAACTAGGACTGAGAGAAAAGGCTTTGGCCGGAAATGAGAAGAAGAAAGTTTGTATTGAGACAAAAATCAATAAATAGTGAAAAGGAGAAAACCTAGTCAATTACTGAGTTAGCTAGGTTTCTGGCGGGGTGGTTCTATTGTTTCTGCGAGTTTGAGAGGCAGTCTCGGCCGCAGAGAACAGAGAAGACTCTGAACTGAAGAGATAGTTTATGGGAATCTTCATTTCTGTTCCCTCGAAACGTTATATCGGACACGAATTTTTTGGGTGAAATTTTATATTAACAGTGCTTTTTCAACATATAACGGAACCGGTTAATTTGGGCCTACCTAAATTACCCGAGGCATATCAAAAAATGTACCCACCAAGGTAAGGGGGATAAATGGTGTTTCAAATGGAAAACTATTAAATTATCTTTACTTATCGGGAGTGTATTTTTATCTTTATTTTTTGGGATACCCCTATAAATTGGGGATACTTTTGATGGTTCCAACCTAGAATTCCTGCTAAGAGGTTTTAGAAGATATTTTTTAGTAGGGATATTTCTATGATACTCTTTATCCCTGATCAAGTATCTCCCAATTTATGAGATAAAATTAAAATGTTGTTATAATAACTTCTACATTTATTCTTTCCACATTCTCCTCCTCTTTCTTTTTCACATTAACTTCTTCTAACCATTTCGTTTTCATCGTCGATAAATCGTCGAATTCAAAAAAAAAAAAAAATCGTCGATCAGTTACATCTAAAAATATAAAATGCCTAGATTGAAACAATATGTTAGGGGATATATACCTAATCCTGGAATTGATGCAGTGGCTCAACGAAAAGCGAAACAATTATATCAAGAGAAACTATCCTCCATTGCCACTCAATTGGAAGAAGAAGAAGAAGAAGAAGAAGAAGAAGAAGAAGAAGAAGAAGAAGAAGAGGACAGTCAAACTCTTGCTCAAAATGACTTCAATGAGAAGGTAAGTGGTTCCCAATCTTTTGTTTAGTGTTTTTATTAATTTGAACTTGTTAAAATATGTTAGAATTGAAAAATCAGATCTTCAATTATAGTTTCAGAGTGTCAGTCGACATTGATTTTAGTTGAATGCCATACCGAATGAGCCAGTCGGCATTGATTTGTTGAATCTTTAGTTTGAATACCATATCGACTGATTAGTTATACTCCCAGAAAATTCTGCATGTGTATCTGTCGGTATAGATTTGTTGAAATCTTAGTTTGAAGACCATACCGACTAACATAGTACTAGTTACAGAAATTTTGTATGTCTTATGTCGGTGTTGTTTACAAATTTTATGACAATGCTGACTGAACTCCTTAAAAACTCTGAGTAAAAAAACTACTCAGTATGTTTAGTTTGTAGGCTTGTTATTCTATGCCGACTGATAGTGTCAATGTAAATTTTTCTTAGTCGGCATGCTCGATTTGCAAATGAGAAATGCCGACTGAGATTAATTCAATGACGACTTTGTTAAATAAAATGGTGACTTAGTTTTTGTTTGTTGGATTGTTAGATCAAAAGGTAATACATCCAAAAGAACTTGCTCTAAGAAAGCATCTAAGAAGATTAGCAAGGAAGTTGGCGCTTCAACAGGGAGAAATCCTCTTACCTCTCCTGAATCGGTTCTTCCTCGTAAGTGGAGTAAACGCTTGGATGCTGACAAAAAAGGCACTGAGTATGTCCCAAGGGGACGGAGTAAATTAATAATCTGGGAACTCAATGAAGATGATGAGGAGAATGTAGGTGATTTAGTTCCGCCTCCGCAATGGAAAGAGAAAGGGAAATCGGTTGATGATGTGGAGGATGTACCCGATGTAGTTCCGCCTCCAAAAAGGAAAGGGAAAAGGAAAACGGTTGAGGTGGGAGTTGAAGAAAAAGAAACGAAAGATAAAAAGACTCATATCCCTCATCCTAATGATATTCTACCTCTCACTCTAAAGGTAAAATATGGGTGAACCTGAGGTGGAAGCTTTGCTGTTCGGCTACAAAGACTCGTGGGATCATACGATGTATTCAACATATATACATTATCCACCTTATGTTTTCTTTTACGTATTTATGATTTCTAATTTATGTTTATTTTATTTTCTTGTTTATAGGATCACAAGGATGTGGTCCGTTCTGCAGACACCAATCGATGCATGTTTGGGATTTGGGCTTGGAATGTGATGGTGTTAGATCCTTATTTGAACATTGCAGTATATACCATGCGGTTACGTATCTCCCAGCGCATAAACTATCGATAACAATCATAGTGGAGAAAGGGTCGTCTGTTACGTCTCTGCCACAAACTTAAAGCATTTTTTTTCTTAAAGAATCAATAATAACACTATCATAAGAAAAGAAGCAAAGTAATTAAGAATCTTAAGAACAACCTAATATGTTCATAAACTCACTTTTTCCGCAAGTCTGGCGCCGGGATGATATTCGTCAATATATCTACGTACTCTAACGTACTTTTTCATCTCCCCACGAATATAGTAGTCGAATCAACCAGCCAAGTCTTTCCCTTTAAGGTGATTAGGATTCCCGTCTAAATCCACCAAAAATTCTTTTACTCTTTTCCAAAACATTGAATATCTTTCGTTAGTTCGCTCGAGGAATATCGGAATGAACGCTTAACAAGCATTAGATCATCTTCTAATGTGAATAGAAGGTTTGACATTTTGATAATAAGTTTAATATTGATTTTGTACTAAATATGTGTAAGAGTAGAACAATGGGGACATTTTATATATAACTCTACATGGATTATGCCTCTACAACCGACATTGTCGTTCAATGCCGAATGAACACTAATAGTCTAAGTGTAGCGTAATTGTGGTCAGTCGGCATGCTCGACACATATAACATCAATGCCGATTGAACACTTTAATCTTGAATGCTGATTGAGTTATAGTCGGTACTGTTTTTGAATTTACATACTATGTCGACTTGATTTTTTGAACATAATACTGTGTTCCCAACGACTTTAATTTTTGGAAATTGCGGCATTACACTAGCCATTGGATTCAATGGTGTATAAAAACAACTTTTCTTTAAACAAAGAACCCTCACACTTGTCTCAACAAATACTCATCACACTCCTCTCAACAAATATCTTCTTATTTCTTCATCTTAAACATGGTTTTAATATTCACCACCAAAGAAGATATTAGCACCGTTCGTGCGTGGGTGGCGACTACAAAGTATGACGAGGTACTAAACATTGACGATACCATAGATCCTTTTTGGAACCGTGTATTTTGGATTTTTGTGGCACCAGACGGCAACCAAAATTCAAGAACGATGACTGCGGTTAAGGAAATATATTTTGAAATATGTGATCCATGTGCTTTTTTTAGAGTGACTTTGTCCGACGCGAAGAACTCTTATCATCATCTCGACCGTGAGAAACGAGTAAGTATATCTCAATTACATTTTATCAAATTCGATTTGAAAATAATACTAACTTCTTATTGGTGGCATTTTCAGAGAACTATTGCTCTTAAAGAATTTAAGCGTTACCATGGCGAAAAATTTAAGTGGTTAGAATTCTACGAAGGATACAAAGAAAATGGCTCATATTACAATATGGAATAACTATTTAAGTGTAATGCTATTATCATTTATATGTCTTTTCCATTCATCGTAATGTCTTCTACTTCTTTGTAATGTCTTCTCATTCAATGAAAACAAGTATCTTTTATGATACATTTTTAAAATCTTCTTAATAGAACATAATAGCTCATAGTCTTCATGGACGACACTTCTTAAAACAATACCGACAAAGACAATTCCCTTTTACAATTTAGAAAAATTATACAGTCGGCATGCTCGTGAATTTCAGATCCATGCGGACTCGGAGCAAATTAAAATCCCCTTTACAAATTCAAATCCAAACATCAATATACGTTAATGAGCCTGTCGACATAGTTCATAGGATGATCCATTGTTGTGCCGACAGTGTAACCTAATTCTCTGTAGAGGAAATAGTCATAGGCGGCATAGATTTTGGGATGATCATACTATGCCGACTAGAAAGTTTATATACCAAACTACTTAATTTTCAAAAAACTAGTCGTTGGGCCTTAAAGTTGTATAAAAGGGGAGTAATTTTTCAGAAATATAGCCTCACACATCTCATAACTCTTCTCATTTTTCATCATTCAAAAATCTCACCAATCTCACAAGTTTTCTAATTTCTTCGACATCCAAAACCTCAAATTAAATGGCTTCGAAATTCACCAAGATATTTTCATAGTTCGTGCTTGGTTAACGACTACTAGATATTACCAACGCATAAACGTTAACTTGGATCACCCTTCGTAGAATTTGTGGTTATGTGTATTCATTGTGTATGTGGTGTTAAATAGCAATCCAAAGGGGATAACTGTTATGACCTGCCTTATTTTGTAAGGTAAAGAACATCACGTGAAGTGAAGTGATGAAATAAGATTTGAGGGAGGAAAAAAAAAGGAATGAAGGATAAGAAAGATTATAATAGATAAAAAAAGATGGATAAAGAAGGAAGAAACAGATAGTAGCAAAAGAAAGGGAGAAATGTTTTTTACTAATTTCATGATAAAGCTCAGAAAAAAACAACGGTCTTATGTAAGGACATGCATAGGAAGCAAAACACAAAAGATATTGGCAACCTAAATATAATTACTAGCAACTACGTAAATAGACTAAGGGGTGCCTATAATAATATGTAGAGGGATATAACAAGAATACATCAAACCATTAAGGAAAGATTTGAGTTAATATATGAAAGATGTTTGAATTTTAGAACCATATTGTCCGATACAAAGTTTGACAATTATCAAGAGTTTGAGCTCTTTGAAAATAGGTCTGAACTATATTGGAATGCTGCTCTTGAAGAATACAAAAAAAGAATATGGAGAAAGATTTAGCCATCGTGATTGCTATCGATTGCTGCAAGAAAATGACACGTATTTCACTATATGTTAACTCTTCAAGAATATTATTGTCATTCTTATGTCTTTTTCTTTCATTGTAATGTCTTTTACTACTTTATAATGTTATGTTCTTTACTTTCATTGTAATGTGTTTTACTTATTTGTAATGTCTTTTCATTCAATGAAAACTGTATCGTTTATGATACATTTTGAAAATCTTCAATCTTGGACATAATAGGTCATAGTCGGCATGGTCTGTACTTCTTAAAACAATACCGACTGGGTACAAATGAGACAGTCGGCACTCATGTTTTTCATAATTTGCATGCCGATTTAGATAGCAAAATATTCTGATAGTGAATCAAACTTAGTCAGTATTGAATGTTGGATTAGACAACAATGCCGACTGATGCTCCTGACACAATCAACAATAAAAATTTTTTTGAAAAAAATAAGTCAATTAGACACAACAACTACTTTTGAATCCCAACTAAGTAGCCGTTGGGAGCCTTTTCTATATAAGGTTGTTAACAACATGTTATACTCATTTGAAACCCTTAGCATTATAGTCAAAATAAATCTATTTTGCAATAGCAAGTCCATCATAAACTACCAATTCAATTGAAGAAATACTCCGAAGATACAAAAGAACTACTTCATCATCATCATCAACTACAAAATCAATTAGAGTTATGGAAGAAGAGCTACGCAAGAGAAGCAAAGCAATGACTTCCATGGAAAAAAAGAACTCAAGAAACGAGGTTACGACCAATTCCAACTAAGGGAAAGGTTAAAGTCCGTTGTGGATGAGACACAATTGGTTAGGAATTATTACACCGTCATGGATTTTTTAGAAGAAGATCGGGATGAGCGTATATTTTGGCTACAAGTAAAAATAGGACCTTACGTTCCCAAGCCGGACGCGAAGTGGAAGGGTCCACGCTTTGATTACAGGGACGACTATGTTGTTGATAGGTTCTTTCATGTTAAGAAGTTGTGCATCAAGTACAACGAGTTTCTCGCTAGGCATCGAGGTGACAGGTTTGCGGCACATGATGCATATACCAAATGGAGAGAAGAGTCGTTTTATCATTTCAAAGATGCCATGATAGTTGAGTCTCGCACCGAGAAAAAGAATAATATATAATGTGTTTCTTTAGTAAGACCAAGTTGGTGGACAAGTTGTTAGTCTAGTTTAATATTTCTTTCACATTCTAATGTACTACTACCGAATCCAACTTTGAATCTAATTGTCTTATTAATCTATTTATAAATGTTATTCAATGTGATTTTTCATATTTTGGTCTCAGTCGGCTTGGTATACTTCATAGTCGGCATTGTCGACCCATTTGTCGGCATGGACCAGTCCTCTGTCGGCATGTTCGAAATATGCTTAACTTGGGGGGTTCAAAAGTGACTTAATTATGTATACTTTTCATAAAAAGTCGGAACAATATGTTATAATCCTTTCAATATCGACATTATTGTCGGTGTCGGTGTTAACTATTGAAACAATGCTGGCTGCACCTTAAATAATACCCATTTTATTTATATGCTTCAATCGACATGGACAAACCAATAAAGCAGATGTCGGCTGATAGTCAACATAGTCCCGTCGGTGTCGACGAAAGCTAAACATTTAAGATCACCATGACACACAACTAAAGACCATTCATGAAACAAGACTTCAAACTATTTTTTGAACTAAAACCATTTCATTCATTGAGCATGATTCATTCATTGTTTAAAATACAAAATATAAGTGACTCTGATGTGATTTTATATAGTGGTAAAAAGAGGTTCGATTCTCGAACTTGTGAAGGTAATGATTTTAGAAAATAATGATTCTAATTAACTCTAGAAAATTTC
>JAJJMC010016780.1:0-215000 GCA_023531435.1 Papaver californicum
CCAAAAGCGGTTAGCGGTGACCATTGAATAAGTCTCTTCGGCTTGAGTTGGGTTAAAAGCACGGAATGTATTTGCACCGTCACCATCTTCAAATAAAGTATTTTCCACGGTAGCACCATGAATAGCGCATAAGAGAGCAGCACCCAATACGCCGGCAACTCCCATCATATGAAATGGGTTCAACGTCCAATTATGAAATCCTTGGAAGAACAGGATGAATCGAAAGATAGCTGCTACGCCAAAACTAGGTGCAAAGAACCAACCATATTGTCCTAGTGGATAAATAAGAAATACAAAAACAAAAACAGCAATTGGACCAGAAAATGCAATTGCATTCCCAAAGGTTAGACCACCTAAAGTTCGATTCACCCGAGGATGTATTAACAAGCCTTGTTAGCGTAAACCCTATAACATCAACTCTTTTTCATTAGAAGGCCAGGGAACAACCTATTATAACTTAGCATGTTCCCATTCTGAAAGGTGCACCTGACATGGCATTTCCATCTCATCTCAAAATTATCCATGGCTGTTTATGTCTCTAGCATGACCACTTGATAAAATATGGAGGGAAGTGGGGTAAATGGCCGATACTACTGGAAGGATTCCTCTTTGGTTGATAGGTCTAAATTTCGATGAGGATTCCAATAGAAGTCCTTCCATTTAGTCTGTGACGAATGAATAAACACATGAAACCAAGAGCATATAGTATAGAAGAGAAAAATAACGAAGCAATCTTCATCTCAGAGATACACTTGAACCTTCCCATTTCAAAAGCCTCAATTTTATTATTGAATATAGCCAAAGAGGTGCAATGTTTAGGCCCTCGTTTAGAAAAAATCCATCTTCAATGGTTAGATCCTACGAAATAGTAGTGATGCCATGGACTACAAAAGGTGTTGGAGAAAGTTTTTCTAGGCTTTCATTTAGACCTCTATGCCATCCTTTCAAAAATTCTTTTTGATTGTTATTTCAAATAAAATAAGTTAAAACAATAGAAACAAAATCATTTTTTTTTCCTTATCCACATATGAAATTTTAAAAACAAGACCCTACACTATAAGAGATGGTTTATGAGCCAAAAGATTTTATTTTTGTCCCATATGAAAATCTTTATAAATAAAGGTCTAAATAAGACCTCCACATAGAACTTTTAACACCCATTATTGGAGATTCTCTAATTTTGTTGGGAACTTATAGTGAGGGCCACCCAGAAGCAATTAAAACTTTGTTTTGTACCAAATATTACCCATAACTTTCCCGGAGAAAAAAAAGTAGCTAAAATCTGCATGTTAAATGAACTGAAGACGTAAGATTAATTATCTCAAAAGACCACATCCATAAAGCCAAAATACCCAAGATATGAGACTTGACTTGCTAAAAGGACCAAAAACCAAAATATGCAAAGAGTCATGGTGAATTTTTTTAATAAATATTATTAAATGTTATTCCTTTTATCCCTAAATAATTGATACTTTCCACAATTTTGAAGGAAAAGCTTCCTCAAGTATTGAGTGATTGGGTTCTGGTACTATAAAAATGCTTAAGAACTTCTTTAATGATTAGTTTTATTACTTGCTTGCTTATTGTATCTTTCTTTATAATTGGTTTTTGAGTTTCTTGTTATTTGACGTATTTGTTCTTGAAACATGAAAACACTATATAACATTTTTTTGGTACGAGTATATATATTTTGTTTTTGAAAGCAAAAGGGAAAATTTCAATAAAATAAAAACTTCATCAGAGGAATGAAGTTTCAAATTACAAAAGCAAGTTGTTAATACTAATGCAGCCCACTACTGCCTCCCAATTAGAGATCAAAGTACTCAAAGAAAAACCATCAAATAGATTAGAAGCTAAAGACCAATTATAATTAGTACAATTAATACTAATAATGATTTGATCAAAATTTCTTCTATAACCCCTGTAAAGCCTGTTGTTGCGCTCTTTCCAGACACATCACCAAATTGCAAAAGGCAAGAGACTCCACAGCTGTCGTATGAAACCTCTACTCTTCTTTCTCGACCATTCTCACACATTTCTCTTTACAGAGTCATAGAAAACCCATCTCAAATTAAAACTGTTTAGAAAGTAATGCCAAAGTCTTCTTGTTTCCGGATAATGCAAGAACAAGTGATTTTGAGTTTCTTGTTCAGACAAAGACATAAGACATGATCTAGAATGAACCCTTCCATCTCTATACATAAAATCAAGGGTAAGAGATCCATTATTACATAAAGTATATACCAAGAAGGAAACTTTCAAAGGCACCTTTGGGTTCAAGACTTGTTTATGTGGAAAAGCAAGTAAACCATCAACATCAAGAGCATCATAATAATTTACAACCGAAAAGGTATGGCTAAACTCCCATGACCTACTATCATCTAAATTGTTGTCATAATGAGCTATGAAGTCCCCTAGGTCCTGCAACATACCAACCATATCCCCCACTTCTTGTTCTTTTAAATTTCTTTTGAAATTAAAATTCCAGCTACCATTGCCTGACAAAATATCACTCACAGTTGCCTTTTTTGTTTTTGTCAGCTTGTAAATTCTAGGATATCTGTCTTTTAGAAAACCATTTCCAACCAATTTATCATACCAGAAATCAATTCACATTCCATTTTTAATAACCAAAGTAGTATTATCTTTGACAAACTGTCTATATTTAAGAATCCCTGACCAAAGACTTTTACCCACAGGTTTTGAAGAGTGATTAGGAAAGAAAGAATCTTGGTTACCTCCAAATTTCTCTAGAATGATTTGCCTCCACAGCGCCTTCATCTCCTCAACATATCTCCAGATCCATTTGCAATGCAGTGCCTTGTTCACAACCTTCAATTTCTTGATACCAATTCCACCTCTAGCTTTAGGAAGAACAGCTTTAAACCATGCCACCCAACTTCTCTTCTTGTTAGTACGTGAATACCCCCATAAAAAGTTGCATATAATCTTCTCAATATCTTTCATAACAGCTACATGCATTTGAAACATTGAAATATAATATATTGACAAGCTTGCAAAAATACTATTTATAAGCTTTGACCTTTGAAAGATATCTCCTTATCCATGTGCTTAACTTCTGCTGGCATTTTTGGATTATAACATCCCAAATAGCTCGAAATTTATACTTACTTCCCAATAGGATGCCCAAATAATTTATAGGAAAGTTAGTCAGCTGACAACCAAAAACATTAGCATAATTTACACCATTGTGATCATCCCCAATACCAACCACTGCACTCTTTCGAAAGTTAACCTTCAAACCAGCTACAAGTTCAAAAGAAAATAGAATGTTCTTTAGGTTGGTAACTTGCTCTTCAGAAGCATCTAAGAAAACCACTAAATCATCAGCAAACTGCAAGTGGTTAATGATGGTATCATTATCTGCCACCTTGAAACCAGAAATTAGACCAACTACAGCTGTTTTTTTAATTATTAACGAAAGTAATTCCACCACCATAATGAACAAAAAAGGGGAGATAGAATCTCCCTGTCTAACTCCCTTTTGTCTTCTAAACATGCTTGTGGCTGAACCATTAATGAGAATTAAAAATCTTGCATAAGAAAAACACCACCTAATCCAGCTCCTCCACTTCAAACCAAAACCAAATCTCTGCGTAACAATATCAAGGCAGTTCCAATTTATGTTATCAAAAGCCTTCTCAAAGTCCACCTTGCATACAATACCAGCTTTGTTAGCCCTTAATCTAGAATCAATTACTTCAGCAGCAATTAAGATGCTATCATTTATTTGCTTGTCATGAACAAAACCCCCTTGGTAATTTAAAATTATAGTAGGCAATACCACCTTCAATATATTAACTAGTAATTTTGAGACAATTTTATAAACACCACCAATAAGGCTTTTGGTCTAAAGTTATGCAGAGAAACATCCCCATTAGATTTAGGAATTAGCTTCAAAGTTGTGCAGTTTAGTCTCCAGTCTAAAGAAGAAGTGCATTCAAATTCTTTGATTACCTTCATGAAATCACCTTTGATAATCTCCCAAGAAAAATTGAAGACCAAGGTACACACAACCAAGGGCTAGCTATGCACACGGAAAGGGAAAAAAGAAGAGAAAAAAACCAACGTACGTGCTACTGTGGATCGGTCTCATATCTAGGATAAAAGCGTCCAAAAGAGGAAAATTACAATCAAGGTAACTGACATCTAACATACGGGCGCCCAAAAAAGATGTAGATGAATCAGAAACACGCGTGCAGATAAGATGCAAAGGCTTGGGAAGAAAGGATAAAAAGTACATGTGTCCTTCATCGAGTGATGTACCTATGCTACAAATGGTTCTGCAGAAAGAATGACAAAGGGAGGTTCTATTCTTCTGCAAAGGAAATTTTTTGTGTATTATATTTCCTGAATCAGAGTTGTACCCGATTTTTTCTTACACTAGTTTCATTCAGCGAATTTACTGGGCTATGATTTCAGGAATTGGACATAGACCCCATGGAACCAATGGAAGTCGGGGTACCACCCACTCAACATGTACAGGGGAGCCCTCGACGAACCAACTAATCCCTGGTACCATCCCACCACCGTCGGAGATAACAAAAGCATTGGCAGAATTTTAAGAAACGAAGACACGTCGACAGGCATTGGTGGCATGCATAGCACTATTCACATGACTTACAATTAATGAATAATTGTTGGAAGACGTTGATGATCATGGTGATGGAGGGACACCGGGTGAAGGAGTTGGGTGTGGCAATAAAGTGTTGACACATCATTCCACACTGCAAGGGCTAGTTCGAAGAGATTGTACTAGCCATACCAAAGTCTCAGATGATGAAATGAAAATATTGAAGTACATTGAAGACCGATACGGCCTTGAAGCAAACTCTCATTGTTACACAATTCAATATTTACCATTAACACATGACGTAACCAAGAAGTCGACGCCTACATCAAACAAATCCTCAAAGTTTATGTTGTTCGATCACACAAGTAATTCAGTGGAACACTTGCATCGATTCTCAATGATGTTGAACGACCATGCAGCAAATAAACTTGGCTGCTGATAAGCGCATAATTTATATATTTTTATCATATTATTTATATTTACTAGTTATTATTGTTGTACTAATTTTATTATTTTATTGATTTAATAGGTGGTATATATAAAACTCCAAATTGTTAATAAATACGGCTAAACGGTCAAAATTGCTAATGAAATTCACCTTCTTATTTGCATTGCTAACTTATGGAGTTGTTATTCGGTAGAGAAAAGAAATGGTAAAATTTGGAAGTGCACATTAAAGCTTGTGGAGCTCATTTAATTCCTTGGCATCGAATGAGAAAAATTAAGACTTCAAGATTGTTGACCCAGATAAAGTAATAGGCACACAATCCATCTTTCTCTTTGGACCGTAACTATGGGCACATGTGAAATAGCTGGGAATTGTGTCCGGTTGAGACGGGCACAGATAAAGAAAATAAGAATAAGAAGAGGACGTGTCAGAACAGTTAGAAGAAGTTCGGTTAGACAGCTAGAATGGTTAGAGAGAAAAGCACTTAGACGGACGGTGAGGGGCAGAAATAGAAAAGTGAGAGGAGTTCTTTTTGGAGTTTGGGGGGAGAGCAGGTTTTGTCTGGCGGTTTTGGACCAGGATATGTATATGTGATATAGCAGTGAAGGTAGTCGTATATTGAGGGGAGTTCTGGACGGAGGAAAGGTTAAGGGTTGTGGAGCGACGTAAAAAGTACAGAGAAATGAGGGTTGACGATTGTACCATGAGAATGAAGAAGATTTGTTGCCGGGGGACGACAATGATAACGGTTTAATCTTTTCTTCTCTTTAAAATTTATTTTTATGGATTTCTAGACATCCATAGCTATGTCTCACTAATTTTGTAGCTAGGGTTTTATGGTTAAAACCACTTGGAGTATTAGACTACTTTAAATTAAATTATTCAGCAATAGACTATGATGATTTGAATAAACTAATTCTTAATTATTATTTATTGATTAATCGAAATATGAGTTGTTGCTTCGTCGATTTTGTACGATACAATAACTTTTGCGGCTAATTAATAGAATCACAAATATATTTGTCTCATTGTTTGATATTCCATATTTGGGTTAATTTCTTTGATGGGGTATGCTTAGAATAGCCAAATAATATTCGTGAACCAATATTTAGTTTCGTATAATTTTCTCACCAATGCAATTTGATGGTGCATGTTTGGATTTTGTCTTTTGATGTGCTATACTTATAATACTAGTGATATTTGTAACTCTATACATACAATAGGTGATGTCAATAGAACGGAAGATAATTAATTATTTATGAATTATATTTCTTTTCAATAATTATATAGAAATAGTGGTGGATACTATAAACCCTGGTTACCGACTCTCTTATCGCATTACTTCATTAATTTAGTTTACTTTGTTTACTTCATTTGCATTCTTCAAAAAAAATATTAAAAGTATCATCCTAGATTAGTTTATTAGAGATATTAATTTACAGTATTTTCTCCGTCCCCTGTGGATTCTACCCGTACTTGTCGTTGTATACAGTGTAAACGCCGTGCGATTACGGTCATTATATATATGTTTTCCAACCTTATCGATTTTTGACGCCGCTGCCGGGAGGAGCGGTTGTGGAATATTGTAGTCGGTATTTTTTTATTTTTTAATCGCAGTTTAGGTTTTTATTCTATTCATTTATTTTATTTTATTTTATTTTTATTTTATTTTAGGATTTTTAGTTCTCTTCCACTTATATTTGTTTTAGTATTTATTTTCAGGTACTTTTATAAGAGTGACGACTCCTTCTCAGGAGATGTCATCTGCGCAGATGATTGGAGAATATATGTATGGGCCATGGTATAAGGAAATTTGTACTTATAGTCGTCTCAAGTATGGAACTTCAAATCCGCGTCACTTGAGATTGGTGGTTATTCACATGAGTATCAACCCCAGTACCATGAGGTTGATTTTTCGCATATGGTAAGTGAACAATCACATGAAACGATATATGATGAGGATTTGGCCAGAAAATGTCTAGATTGGATCAAAGATTAAGAGTTCTTGAATGTCAAATGTTAATATACTGATGATGATCAGTTTTGTAGTAACTCTCAATTCGGACAGAATATATAGATGATACACATGATAACCTTGTGGATGATTTGCCTAATTTCGTAGATGAATCTATCTCACAAGATCATTCACCCAACTTAGAGGTTGTTTCTAAAAGCCTAGACTTCCAAAAGTTACCTAATTTAGGGTTAGGATTGTATGCTTCTAAAATTTTGTTGGATTACTTTGCATCCAAATACCTAGAGGATTTGCATGTTCCTGCTGACATCGTGTATGAACCAATTGCTCATTCCCCAATCCCAATAGTATCTCCATATTTTGTTTTTTACGCACTTCCATGTATAGTAAAAACCTGGTTTGGGGGTAATTTCTCTGTTTTTGATAGTTTCATTGTCTTCATGTTGTTATAGCATAAGTGTGAAATTGACATTTGTAAATGCTATATTTTAGGTTGATCCCAAAATTTTCAGGTTGTTAGTTTATATGGATCTTTTTGTACACTCCAGTATGTAGATTTTTATTTTCTGTCTTCTTTTAACATTTTCTTTAGACTTTGTGTTTTTATTTTTATTTTATTTTTGGTGTTCCTTGTTATTACGATTGTTTGATTGTTTTACAAGAATACTTTTTTCTTGCGTCAATCAGGTGAAACGTACAAACTCCTTTTTTCTTATTTATATTTCTCTCTCTTATTTATATATTTCGAATGTCCTTCTAGGTTGCCCAGTTTGAAACATTGAGGGAAATGTTACATTTATATTTGGGGGTAGAGTTTCCAAAAATTAATGCCAATAAGATACTCCAAAATTTAGAAACTTCAGAACTATTCAGGATTAAACTAACCATTCTAGGTCGATGGAAACATAGCTCTTATCTATAAGAATTAGCATGACCGAAAAATGGTCTATTCATATTTGAATGCCTAACTCAAGTGTTATAAATAACATAATAAAGAGAGAATGCGTATTTCTTTTGAGGGGAATTCTGGACGGAGAGAAGGTTGGGGGGTTGTTTGATATCCATGCTTGGGTTAATTTATTTGATGGGGTATGCTAACAATATTCAAATAATATTTGTGAACTAATATTTAGTTTCGCTTAATTTTCTCACTAATGCAATTTGATGGTGCATGCTTGAGTTTTGTCTTTTGATGTGATATGATTATAGTATACTAGTGATATTTGTGAATTTATACGTATAATAGGTGATGTTAATAGAACAAAAGATAAATAAATATTCATAATTATATTTCTTTTCAGTAATTATATATAAATAGTGGTGAATAATATAAACTCTGGTTACCTACTCTCTCATTGCATTTACTTTATTAGTTTAGTTTATTTTTTTATTTCATTATCATTCTTCAAAAAAAAAATATCCAAAAATATCATCCTTGATTAGTTAATTAGAGATATTAATTTACAGTATTTTTCCCACTCCTTGTGGGTTCAATACGTACTTGTCGTTGTCTACATTGTAGACGCCATGCGATTATGTTATTATATATATATATAGGTTTTCCAACCCTATCAATTTTTAGAATAAATAAAATTATGAATTTAATCAAACCTCAACGGCGCCAAAAATTTATACGATTCGGAAACTTATATGTACCGCAATCACACGACGTCTACAACGTAGAAGCGGAAAGTACGGGATGAATCCACAGGGAATGGGGGAAATACTGTAACCAATATTCCTAATCGACTAACCAATAAGATATGAATTTCTGATTTTTAAAAGAATAATAACAGAGAAAATAAACTAAACTAAACTAATAAAATAAATACAATAAAATAGTTGGTAACCAGGATTTATAATATCCACCACCATTTATATTTAATTACTGAAAAGAAACATAGTTTTTAATTATTTTTTATTCTCCATTCTATTGACACCACCTATTATATGTACAGAGTCGCAAATACCACTAGTATATAATAGCATATCACGTCAAAAGACAAAACCCAAGCATGAACATCAAATTGCATTAGCGAAAAAATTATACGAAAATAAATATGGGTTTCCAAATAATATTTGACTATCCTAAGCATAACTCATCAAAGAATTTAATCCAAACATGGGCTATCATATAATAAGACAAATATATTAGCAAAACTATCAATTATGCGCATAGATTAAGGTACCGTACAAAACCGGTGAAAAAACAACTAATTTCAGCTGCCTAAGATAATCCGACAAGTCATTGATTGAAGATGCATTTACGTGGTTCATTACCTTACCACTGAACAACATTGAGACCTGGGAAGAGATGCGACAGACATTCATACAAAAAAATTACTCCAAGCCGGCCAAGATCTCTATCTCTGATCTTTGTAAAATTAAATACAGAGTGGACAGAAAAACCAAACGTTTGTTAAGCGTTTTCGAATGGAGTATTTGAGATGCAACATTGTCATTCCAGAGAGTAAGCTAGTAAATATGTGTATCGCGTGGTTGCCTTTGTAAACGCGATGCTTGATAGAGAACATGTGACCGAGAAGTTTGCTGACCCAGATGAGACTTGTGCAAGAACAAATGCTACATAAGAAGAAATATCGGTGGAATCAATGAACTGTCCATATACTATTTTTTACGAACTTGTCGTATTTAAAGATTCTGAAATAAAAAAGTTTCAATTGATAATCCAAGGTTTCTGGGGTATAAACCAGCATACCATAGGCTATCGATTTAGAAGTTAAAATACTTCCAATACACTTCGTTTCCCACATAGATTCGCGGGTTTGTAAATGTTAAAAGTATAAAAAGGAGGGGGGTTAGGTTGTAAAATAAAATAAAGAAAGAAAAGTAAATATTAAAGATTGATTTAACATAATAAGAAGAAAGACGGTTAAGGAATCCTTTAATGTCACTGAAAAAAAAATTAATTAAACTACTCGTTTATTTTTTGTTGAATTTCAAGTTGGTAATCAATCCTCCAGATACTGTGAACAATAAAGCAATTATTCTGAAAACAGTGTAATATTTGCATCATCAACCGCTTTGAGAAAGTTTTACTTGAGGGGGAGTGAACTCGTACAATCTTATGCTGGACTTAAATGTGATGTATTATTTTTTCTTCGTCAAGGTTTTGTCCCATAAAGTTTTTCTTGTCAAGGTTTTAACGAGGCAGCATATGCGTGTCTGGCACCATAATCAAGCAACGTTCGTTGTAATATTTTCGTTTAGTCAGGTTTTGTTCCACGTGGTTTCTCTGACGAGGTTTTTAACGAGGCAAAATTTGCATCGGCATCGATAATATTTTGAATTTTATCTTTCAGGTTTTGTCCCAAGTGGTTTTTCTGAAGCTGACGTACAAGTTTTGTCCCAAGATTTGGTTTTCCTGATGTAATTTTGACAAAGTTATATGAGAATTATGCTGATTTATTTTACCAAGTCATTACCGACAAAATTCTTCCGAAAGCTGGTATTTGGAGTCAGAATGCGCCATATGTACAAGTAGGCATATCAACAAAAATCTTGTTCAAGAGAAGTTTTTATTTTGGACTACAACAAGTTGTACTCTTTTTCCTTCATCAAGGTTTTGTTCCACGGGGGTTTCCTTGTCAAGGTTTTAATGAGGCATCATACGCGTGTCCGCCACCGTGATATTACATTCTTTTTGTCTCATTGGGATTTAACCGCAAGCTTTTGAATATGAAACATTCTTAGACCGGTGGTCATCCAAGACAGAACGTTATAGAACGAATTTTCTAGTAGTGTGGTTGGCCCACCTTTTGTTAACCTAGGTAATAAGCTTAATTTATATCAATTTTTCATATTATATTGCCGCACAAATATACACATGGCTAGACTTTGTCTTAGTTAGTCATTTTTTCATGGGTTATAGCCTATAAATAACCATCAAATGATGCTTGTAGCAAGTATTATGGTGGAAAAATTCTAAGTTCCAAATTCCATGTCACCTCATAATTTGGAATAGATCATGGAAGAGCAAGTCTAATAGTTTTCTCTTCCAAGTTCCATGCCACCTTATCTTTTGACTAATCTATATATATTTAAAGTCTTATATTGGACCCCATAATTAATAAAGAAAAAAATACGTATTTGAATTGTGGTTATTTCGATTGAACGTGGATCATACTTTAAGATCTATCTATCATAAAATATTTGTTATGGTAATAATAAAATAATATTATACATTATGATGTGTCTAGAAAAGTTAGTTTTTCTCTAGATTTTAGGAAAGTTGAGCGCCATTTGGATTGATCCTCAACATCATTTGGATTGGCGTTTTTTTTTTTTGATTCCAAGCTCTCTTCCACAAGACCTTGGAAGATGGCTTGAAAAAAGCATGAAATACATTTATTTAGAAGCCATTAAACATGACAGTCCACATTTTTTCCAAGTTTAAAAATAGTTTGAATTCCATTGTAGGACTTGCTCAACTTAATAGTAACGAAACATTCCTTTTTTCTATGCGTCTTCTGTTACTAGCTTAATAAAAGTATATTATTATCTTATTAATAGTTGTTTGATACAAAGAATTACACCACTTTAATTATTTTCCATATTAAAATTCCATCAACACGAAATGGTGAATACAAGAAACTGCAACTACATTACCTGAACAGATGAAGAATTAGGAAATGCCATGTACATGTTAAGATCTCCACAACTCAAGCTGATACCGTAATTAATAAACCCAAACAGAGATGTATAATATCTTAATAGTTCTTCAGTCAACCTTTTTTGTGCCAAAATTCTCATCAGCAAAAACAACCAATGATTTGTCAAAAGATTTAGATTGAAATCCTTATCTTACATTTTGTTACACTATCTCCCCTTAACATTCAAATCATAAGATGGGGGAATTGATAACAATTGACAATAATTAAGTAGTATAGAAACATTCAAACACATCAATCATGATAAAAGTTAAAGAATAACAATTCATCCAATTGGTCATTCTATTAGAATTATGTCTATCATGTGCAATTGATTAAACATTCAAATAGACTTATATACAGGAGTTCAAGATCCTTACAAGTATGGAAAATGGATTATATATATATTCATACATCAGTAATTTCATACTACATCACTCTGTAAATACATACCTAATAGCTTTACTCTAATTCCAGTATCTTTCCTTAGTCTTTTCTCTTCCAATTTTTCTGACCCCTTCTCTGTTGAATGAACTTCTCTATTTATAGGTTGTTCAATGGGTCCCTCTCTTTTTCCTTTATGTCTATCATTTATGTTTGATGAGTCATGTTTTCCCGATCTTGTCTGTCAATTTATTGATTATCGTTCGACTGTATTCTTTTGGTTCGATACCTCTTGTCCCGTTACTTCCTTGCGTTCTCTTTATTTTATGATTATCTTCAGATCAGGATGATCGTGCGGTTGACAGGCAGCTTCTTTCTTATGCATTTTCATGCTTTCGCCTTTTTGGCCCGTTACCTTGTACTATTGACACGTGCTCCTCGTACTTTATGAGTCATCTTCTTCCCGACCCTCGGTGTCAGTCATGCAGTTAAAGTAACTTAAGCAATTAATGCTTTCACTTTTCCGCTCTATGCGCATTTATTGCTCCTGTTTTTCCCGTTCCATTTGCATTTAATGCTTTCTGTTTCGATCAGAGTACTAACACTTTCCCGATCTTACGTGTCGATCATGCGATAATATTTTCAGTCTTTTACATCTGTCATCCACTCGAACTTTTATAAGGTTTTGATTGTGTGTTTCTCGGTCTTCTATAAATCTCTGCTTCTTTGCCTAATCGTTTGACATGTGTTATCTTGACTTTTATTTCCTAATGAACCCTTCTAATCTAATACTCCCTCCATTTCTAAAAAAGTGCTACTATTATTTTTTCAATTTGGTCTATTTTTAGGCTAAAATGAAAAAGTGATAGTAACACTTTTCTAGAAACAGAGGGAGTACTAAATAACCTTAATTTTATTCTTTTAAATACATTTTTCAAATTACGAAGTTCGAGCCATTAGTATGTGTCGTTTTGGTTCGACTTTCACAAAATAGAAGTAAGCTTTATCAGCCGACAAAGTTTTCCCAAGTTGGGTTAGAAACACATGGTTCATCACCTTCAACAACGGTTGCAGCACTCTACAAGGAAAAAATGCGTGTTTTTTAGTGTTTCTTTTGGATCTCACTTTTTCTACCTCCCGAGCTGCACTGAACAAGTTTAAGAAAATAATTCTTATTAATCACATTCAACTGCTTAAAGCAATATATGGAGGACTCTTTTATAGACTTGGAGTAAAACCTAACTTGCTAGTCAAGAAAGGATGAAAAACCCCCTCAACCGACTCAAACCCTAATTTGCTATTTTTGACAAATTTTGTTCGACCAAAATAATGAAAGTACTCATAAAATAAAACTATTTTCCGTAAACGGCGACCCAAACGGACTCATAACGAGTAAATTATTAACAAAACAAAAACTTTTCTAAAATAGCAAAAACGCCTGTTTAAAGCACTAAACGATGAAATTTGGCTAAAATCTGAAGACCATGCGACAAAGTGGCATATCGTGATCGTTGGCTCGTTTCCAATTAAAATGGAGACCTCTTAAACTAAATTACGATATTCGGATCTTTAACCTCCAAATAGGCTATAGCCTGCTCATCTACGTCAACTGGGATTGTACTTCTATGCTAATATGCATCGTTGGTTACTATACTCCATTAGACTACTTTGTGATTGATGTGACGCCGGCTATATGTGTCAACTGAAATTCTCCCGTCTACAAATATAATCTCATATGTAGCACGATGGCAACAAGCACTCACTAACAATAACCCTTATCTAGGACCGTGATAACAATTAAACTAATCAATATTATTAATTCCATGTGAGAAGGAATATACAATAAAAATTTAACTACTCGAGATAATTAGTTATTTATGTAAGAGGGATATCCAAACTTACAAAATAATAGTGATGGTTGTTTCACCCATTGGCTAGGATATATTTATTTTTCCTTAGTAATGGTTGTGATTTTCTCATTCCCTTTCAGATTTCATCAAAATTTTCTTTACCGATGATGGTTATTTGTAGTGAGAGTTATTAATTTTATTTTTTAGGATGCGGTTCATTATTGATCTACTTTTCCCTACTGACTTTCTCTTCCAGTTTCCATCTAGATTCAAGACGTAAGAAGACGGATCAAATGGGTTTTTAGCCGTTCATTATTCATTAATGTTTTATATTCTCAAATGAATAACTCACATCAACCCAGTTTTTCTAATTATTCAATTTGCATTTGTAAAAAAAAAACTAAATAAAATACCTGACCCTTTAATAACCCGGACTTCAACAAATATATTTGTGTTTCAAATGAAAAAAAAAGGTTTTCAATTGTTTCCTCTTCTGGCTCACAAGGTAAGCCCTAAATTACTGATTCTCTTTTCTTTTTTTTTGTTGGTATTGGTTCTCAGTTCTTTATTTTTTATTTCTGATTCTCAAAATGCAAACACATATGAAGTTGAAGAATTTCAGATTTACATATAACGAAAGAATTTATAGAATGTTTTTAAATCTGTAAACTCTAGGAGCTATTGTCGAAGAAGATAAATTATGATTTATTTTTATTTAAAATCATCTGGCAAATCATACGGCGGATGACACTCAAACAGGGAGTCTCTCAACAACAATATGGGATCATACGATCTCAACCTTTCTTAATTAAATTGTATCTTATGATGCTATGAGTATGACATACCCTCATGTACCTTGCTATAATTTTTTTTGATACAATCCATGCTTCAAAAAGAATAATGTTACATAATAAAAAAAATTATGGTCAAAATTTATCAGACCAGTGTAATAGAAGGTTGTACTAATGTACTCAATATTTAATTTCGGTTTGTACCGGTCAAGAGCGATACACTAGTACACCTTTGTATCAGGGATATCTCGGTTCTAAATATCGGCAAATATCGGTCCACATATTTTATACTTATAATTATTATATCAAACGTTTTTTCCATATTGGACCTATTAAGATATAAAACTAGTACTCATTTTTCTAAAATAACATAAAAAACATGAGTAACAATTGAAAACCCTAAAACAATGATAAAGAAATTCATTTTTTTTTTTGATTTTTTTTTGTTTAAATTAAAAATCATAATTTCGCCGTAACGGTCAATTTCGACAATTTCAGTTAAACCGTATCGTTCAATATCGGCCGATATTTTCGGGTAAAAACCGTTCTACCGGTATAGGCTATTTCGTATTGGATGAGGCCCGATACCGATAAAACCGACGATATTTTGACCCTACCGACTAAAATTAACTACACTGAGCTGTACTAAGTACTTAGATCTAATCAAACAAAGAATGAGACAAATACCGCATATTATAATAGAATATAACTATAAAAAATTAATCAAGACGGTCAACAGATTCACGAACCATGCTGCCGATGGAAGTTAAATAGGTTCCTTCTCGACTACCACATGGGATCATCCTGTAGCAGCCTTTTTAAACCGAACAGACCACTTTGCCTCACTCAAAACCCTAATAAAACCTTAGATATTTTACTCTATTTCTTCCCCCAAATCGATCAATTTCCCTCTTTAATGTATCTTTGAAAACCCTAATTTCAATTCAATTTCTCATTCTTCCGTTTGAATTAATTTAGAAACCATGAGTAGTTGGAGAGCGCTTCTTCTCAGAATTGGTGATAAAGGTCCTGAATACGGTGGAACCACTGATTTTAAAGAACACATTGTCAGTATTCCTTAGATTTCTTCATTCTTCTTTACTTCAAACCCTAATTGTTTCTAATGCATATACTTGCCCAAAACTCTCTCTATTGTGTCTCAGGAAACATGTTTCGGTTTACTCATGCGAGAAATCGAACACGCTGATGATGAAATCTTAGATGTAACTGAACACTTCCCTATGATTACTTCTTTTTGCTTTCTTAGGGTTTTTAAGGGTTTTCTTTTTTACGATTTTTTGTTTTTGGGGACAGTTTCTTCTTCAATGTGCAGAACAGTTGCCTCATAAAGTTCCCTTCTATGGGACATTGGTACGTGTAGATTCTACCCTCTCTTTATCATTTTTTTTGTTGCGGGAACAGTTTCTTATTTTTGTGAAGTTTTGATGAATGTTTAGTTTTCGTTTGTCTACTTATAGGTTGGTTTAATAAACTTGGAAAATGAGGAATTTGCTAAGAAGATAGTGGAAACAACACAAGCTAATCTTCAGGTAGGAAATTTAGCCAACAATGAACATCGTTGTTCATATGGTTATGATCTAAAAGAATTGCAGTCGTTTAGGTGCTTGGGATGTTCATCATATCTCCATTTGAGTTTTCAATGTTATTGCCTGGTACATACGAGTTTAATGTAGGATACATGTATATTTAACTCTTTAAGTATAAACACTTAACTTCAGAGTTTAAGTTTTGTACCGGCAATTTTAGCTATATTGGAGCACCTGACTTTTCAACTCTCAAGTATAACCATAAATCTTCAGCTCTATAGTGCCATACTGCCAAGAATATAATTATGACAAGAATGGATACTAACCTAGAGTTTTATGGTGATCTCTATCTCACCACAACTGACCTTCTTCATGGGACAGTTGAGAGACTCAGGGTTGCTGAGCCTCTGTACTCTGCCCTTGACAACCTCTACTTAAAGCTGCATTAGCTACATTGAGATTTACTTTTAAAAGGGAGTAAATCAATGCAAACTTTCTTCTTTTTGATGTACATATTTTGTCTTTTTCAAAGCTTAATTCTACCACTGATGTGATTTTCTAGCCATTGTACACATTGAGTTGTCTAAATTACGTATTATCTCCCAATTCCAGACCTTGCCTGCAGGAAGTTGCTCTTCCTTAGAGCTTCTCCAATGGTTGATGTGCTTGTTTCATATATGTCAACATTCTAGACTTTTTCTTGGTAAAAATCCCTTATATAGATATATATATTCCTAAATATTGGGGAATTAAAAAAATTCATCTCCAACCCAAATCCATTTTAATCTCTTTAGTCTCTTAATTGTCATCTAACAATTGGTTAATAATCTTTCTATTTTTATTTTCAGATTTATTTCACTAACATAAAAATGATTAGGATGGGAAGACATCTTCTTGGTGAATAGAGGAATGAGGATGTCTACCCAAAACTAGATCACATCATTTACACATTGTGACATTGATTTAAGAAGTTGGGGTTGGAGAAGGACTGTAGGGAAAATAGATGTGTATCCTATGTGGATTTAGACATTTATCCTCGCACAAGTTCCACAGGAGAAGCTCTTAAGAAGGCTGAAATATTGATGTGTAGTTACAGTTTAATTTGTTGTTCCGAGGATTTATTTCTAGGTTTCTTTATTATTGGGGGGTAAAAATGGATGCAGTGAATTCCTGCGCTTACTACTTGTAAATTGGTGCAAATTTATGAATTTTCCTGTTTGTACTAAGTCATTAACCTTTGGACAGTGACTAATGTGGACAAATTATCAGGTTCATTAATTTTCAATATCATTAGCATGTAAAAGAGAAGTAATTTCAGTACTTTGTCAGTTTGCTATGTATATTTGTTTACTCTTGAACTGCACACCGTCCTCGTTATGAGCTTACGACGAGCAAAACTAGCCATTTGACAATTTGACAGAGAAAGGATAATGAGTCTTGCATTTTCGCTTTGTCATGATCCTAGAATTACACGCTTACTGAACGTTTGTGATCTTCTTAACAACTCGAGTACCCAACTTATCAGTGTTCTCACTGTCACTCAAACCAAGGATTGTGTGTTATTATGTCTCTTAACTGAGTCGTTTTATTCTTTTGCTGCCATTTTTAGTTCTTTATCTACTTTTCAGTAACTTTAGTTATAATCTAGCAATATTAAAAGTTCTTAAATGATATATGTTTTACATCCAGTAAACAATGTGCAATTTACAGGATGCTTTAAGTACTGGAGACTGCGACAGGATTCGTATTTTAATGCGGTTTCTTACTGTACTTGTAAGTAATCTTTTTTCTTTTCTTTTTTTGTTGGGTACAGAGCGTTAGTTCATGCTTCAACTTTAGTTTTGGTGCTTTGCATGGTTGCCTAGTTGCAGTTCCTTTTTAAGCTTGCTCTGCTAATCATAGTGATGTATGATATCAATTTGACAACATCAACTCCTTTTCTTTAGACCTTTCGTAGTTCATAGAGGTTACTAATTATTAAAGGAATTACAGCTGACAACACTGCAGCATTTCATATCACCTTATTGATCTATAATTAGCCGACTCCTTGTACTTGTTTGTGTCCTGTAGATGTGCAGCAAAGTCGTCCCACCTTCTTCTGTTATGGGGGCCTTCGATACGCTATTGTCTTCAGCTGCCACGACAGTAGATGATGAGACAGGAAATCCTTCTTGGCAAGCACGTGCCGATTTTTATATAAGGTGCATTTTATCCAGTCTTCCATGGGGAGGAGCTGAGCTAATTGAGGTATTGGCATCCTGATATCGAACTTATGGTTGCGGTGTCATTTATTGTTTATATAGTATTGGGAATCTTATCTACATTTAAAACCCAATCATTTATTGGATAAATAAGCTGAACTATCTGACATTTTGACTAGAATTTGAAAAGCTATGTACAGAAGTAAGCATTGTTTAGGGATATGTGTGTGTCGTGTAGCGGATGCACACTCACTAAAGACAGGCAAACACAGCCAGATATACTAGTGGATTTGTTCATATTTCTACATGTTTTACTTAAGAAAATGTTAGGTCTAACCCTTAATATGATTCTCAGCATGGCTAATTTGTAGGAAATTGAGATGTCACTTTACAATTTAAGCAAAAGGAAACTAGGAAAAGTAACTTTGATTTCTACTCATCTGAAAACTTCTACATACAGTTGCATGTTTAATGGCATAATGCATATACAGGAGCTATATAGGTTCTATAGCTCAAACTTAGATTACATGTACCCACACATTGTCTATATCCTTGGTTGCTCATCTGCCTGAAATGGTTAAGCCTTCTTAACTTAAGGAACTTGGTGTTGCAGCAAGTTCCGGATGAAATTGAAAGGGTTATGGTTGGTATTGAAGCTTACTTGAGCATTAGGAAGCGTACTTATGATATTGGTGTCTCTGTTTTTGAGTTCGATGATGAAAGTGTGAAAACTCGTAATGAAAAGGTATTTTTTGTTTCATGATCTCGCAATCTTTTTAATTATTGCTGTTTCTTTTTGTAAAATGTAATCCAATCTATCTGTTTTGATTGGCTTTATAGTACAAATATTCTTGTTTCTCAATCGTTACTTGTTGTGATTGTGTTCTGTACAGGATTTCTTAGAAGATTTGTGGGATAGGATAAAAGTGTTGTCCAATAGTGGATGGAAAGTCGACAGTGGTATGAACATCTGTTATAGACATGGCTTCACTTGGTTATTTATATATATATATATATATATTGTGTAACTAATGATACTGGTTTAAATTGCTCTTCAACATAAATATCTCATTCTTTGCCAGCTTGATTCTTTATCCTTCGTTCTTGTTCCTATCTAGTGAATATTCTTAACATTAAAATTGTATTTTAAGTCATTGGATTACTAGATCATATATCATAGTCATTATGACATTATTTAATTGGACATCCCTCTCTTTATTTTGCTTTTAGTTCCCAGGCTTCATCTTCCATTTGAAGCTCAACTCGTGGTTGGAAAATCTCATGACTTTGCTCCAATCAGCTGCCCTGAGCAACCTGAACTGCCGTCAACGCTTTCTGGTATCACGTGTGGAAAACAAATGCATGAAGCTGCTCTGAAGTACCCTCAAAGGCTTCATAGGCTAAATATATTTCCTGCCAATAAAATTGAGGTAGCTTTCTATGTAAAAATCTAGCATGCATGGTCTATGTTAGTACGAGGGAAGGAACAGATGCTAGTGATGTTCTCAATTTCACATGTCGTTTATGTAATGCTTTTTAGTTCTACTGTTATTTTGCTAATTCATCTCCTCCAATTGGATGACAGGATTTGCAGCCAATTGATCGCTTCATTGTTGAGGAGTACTTGCTGGATGTGCTTCTGTTCTTCAATGGCTGGTTTGTGAACAGACCGACCTATCAGTTTTCTAGCTATAGAGTTCTGACCTTTTTCCATGTTCACCTCACTTTTTGTATTTTTTATTTTGCGCTTGTCGAAGTTTCTTATTCTTTTCTTGTTTCATGCAAGGTTAGTCGCAAAGAATGTGCCTTGTATATGGTTGGTCTACATGTGCCTTTTCGATATGAGTATCTTATGGCAGAGACAATTTTCTCTCAGGTAATATCCGGAAACTTCCTCTCTTTTGAGATATTATGCTACACATGTATTTCAATTACGAAAAAAAGACCTTTTAATTGAGAGAAGCTCAGTTGAATGGTGAGGAATCTTATGAGCTGTACTCTTTAGTGGAGTTTTAAATAGTTACATGTGATTCAGCATTCACCCATCTTGCAAGCAATGTTGGAAGTATTTGGAGTAGCTTCCATAAATTTCTGGACTCTTTGATTTATTTTATTTTATTTTAATTACTCCTTTATAGAGCTCTCTTTGTTCTATAGTGCTTATTGTCAGATTAGGTCTCTTGTGGTTCGTGTAAACTGCTGTGCATTACATTTGTATCACTTCGACATTGGGGTGGTATGTAGGTTCAAAGCTGATTTAGAGGTAAGAACCGTACTATAATAATGTTATAAACTAACAACCATTTCTTTGTTGTTTTGCTGTTTTTTGTCTCGCAGCTGCTGTTACTCCCTGAACCGCCCTTTAAACCGATGTACTACACTTTAGTTATTATCGACCTTTGCAAGGTAGAGTGACACCTTTCCTCTTGATATTTGCTGTTTATTTGCTTTGCATTGCTCTACATGAATAAAAGAAAGTATATTGATTCTGAGTTGCTTTATCGAGATCAGAAGCAAATTGTGCAAAGGCTTCTAACTCTGCGAATTGAGCCAGCTCTAATTTTGAATTTTAAATTTCAAGACAAAATTAGTTATAAAAAATATATTGGCGGTGTCTTTATCTTGGGATAAATAACCACTATTAGAATTCCAACCAACCCATAAACATATGTAATAGTTGACTTACAATTTTATTATTACTTGCTTAGGCTCTTCCTGGGGCTTTTCCAGCAGTGGTGGCTGGAGCAGTTCGAGCTCTCTTCGAGAGGATCGCTGATCTGGATATGGAGTGCCGTATGCGGCTTATCCTATGGTTTTCACATCACTTGTAAGTCCAAATTCTGAAGCATCAATGTTATTGTTTTTGTCTCCACTATTTACCTGGTATTTAGTTACTGCTATAATGTTTCTCAGCTAGAATAAGTTTAATCAATTTCAGTATTAGATAATAGATGGTTATCGTCTTTTGTGAGTTTGGAGAGGTTTTCTTCTATTATTAGAGTCACATGGAAACTATTTCTCCTTTATCTGGTTTTCTCACTTTGAAAATCTTTCCTGTTCTGTAGATCAAACTTTCAATTTGTTTGGCCATGGGAAGAATGGATCCATGTCTTAGACCTCCCCAAATGGGCTCCACAACGGGTTTTTGTGCAGGAAGTATTAGAGAGAGAAGTACGTTTATCATACTGGGATCAAATCAAACAAGTAAGACATGCTACACTCACTCATGTTTGTAGTTAACGCCATTATCCAGTTGCCTAATTACTTGCATAGTGGGAATTAAATTATCTGTCCTATTCATGTGTGCAGTCAGTTAAAGATTTGAAATTAATAACCTGTTTTGGTGGTCTTTAACTGGAGGTCACAGTTTGTAACCCTGTCTGAGTTATTTTTTGGTAAATAGAGCATAGAGAATGCCCCAGAGTTAGAAGAACTACTTCCAGCAAAGGCTGGACCCAACTTCAAATACAGCGCTGAAGGTGACAAGGAAGGGCCAGAGCATGCACTATCCTTGGAACTCAGCCGCATGGTGAAGGGAAGGAGTGTTGCGCTTGAGGTTATTTCATGGATAGAAGAGACCATAATTCCTGTTCATGGTCCACAGATTGCACTCGAAGTGGTCATTCACACCCTACTTGACATTGGGTCGAAAAGTTTCACTCATTTAATCACCGTCTTGGAAAGATATGGTCAAGTTATTGCTAAGCTATGTCCTGATCAAGACAAGCAAGTGATGCTAATAGATGAAGTCAGTTCATACTGGAAAAATAGTGCTCAAATGACAGCTGTAACCATTGATAGGATGATGGGTTACCGGTTAATTTCAAATCTTGCTATCGTCAGATGGGTCTTCTCTCCAGCTAACTTTGATCAATTCCATACGTTTGATCGTCCATGGGAGGTGCAATTTCCCAAATTTATTATTTTCCTCGCTTTTTTTCAATTCGTCTTTCATATACAAAGTGTATTTTCTCTTATGTCGTAATAAACTTGTACTTAAATACTACTATGTTTTATTCGCTTTGGTAGATACTCAGAAATACAATCAACAAGACATACAACCGTATCTGTGATCTAAGGAGGGAGATTTCCACCCTTGCTAAGAGTGTGTCAAAAGCTGCGGAAGCTGCATCACAAGCTAAAGCAGAGCTCGAGGTAGCTGAAACTAAGATTACCCTTAGGGATGGTGAACCAGTTCAAGGTGAAGCACCTGTTAGGATGAAACGGTTGACATCTATTGCTGAGAAGGCAAACGAGGAGTTAGTATCCGCACGTGACTCTTTAGAGGCCAAGGAAGCTCTCCTTGCTCGTGCCCTCGAGGAAAATGAGGTTATTTTACGGTTTTTGTTGTTGTATTTTTGCTATATATTTATAATTAGTAACACATTGTTGTTATGTTTATGTTTATTTGATCAAAATGTATGTACGATGCTAACAGTATCTAAAGAATTAACTATGATTTGTACACCCAGGCATTGTTCATCTCTTTGTACAAGAGGTTTTCAGATGTACTTGCTGAACGTCTTCCCCTTGCTTCTCCTGACGGAACAATACGTACTCTGCGAGGTCAGACCGATACAATGGTTGTTGACTCTGAAGAGCCATCTGAGATGAAGATGGATGAAAACGGAAAATCCCAAAAAAGGTAAGACTAGCTCTGCTGCATACATACTTTATTAGTGTGCTCCATTGTAGCTTTTTAACGTTCTCGACTTCTTTCCCTATACTTTTTTGTCAGTGATCACTTAAATGGGGGTTCTAGAGTAAGCAATGACTACAACATTGGAGAAAAAGAGCAGTGGTGTTTAACAACTTTAGGTTATGTCAAAGCATTTTCAAGGCAATATGCTGCTGAGGTAAAAACAGAAACTCTCTTTCTTCTACTTCTACACTTCACGATTGTTTCTGTGGTTATACGGCTATCGGATAATGTCCCGTATGTAAATATCTTAGTTTCAAATTCGTATGATTGGCAGATATGGCCCCATATTGAGAAGTTGGATGCTGAGGTATTTACAGAAGATATTAGTCCACTAGTCCGGAAAGCCATTTATTCTGGCTTGCGGCGTCCCATTAATGGAGTGTGAGTGGGTAAACTATTGTGGAAGTTCTGCAGTGAGAAGTTGGACACAGGTGTTCCTCTTTCCCAGAAAGCTCTTAATTCTGGTTTACAATAGAATATTCGAGGATGATAGTTCGGCTGCTAAGTACATTATCTTGTAACAAAATTTGTAACAAAAAAGTTCAGAATGAAGTGATAATTTTTTTAGAGGTTTGAGCATCTCCCTGATCTGCAAGGTTAGAAATCCAAATCAAAGTTAAATTTCGAGTTAACTGTCCACTTCAAGCTTAAACGCTGGCTATGCTGCTATGTTCTAAAATGTGGCAGAAGATGACACCCGATTACGACTATCTTCTTGTTTACCAATCTACTCTTGTTCTTTGTTATTTGATTTACGGCAAACCTGGCTTCCTCTCTAGAAAACAGTAGTAGATGTGTTGATGAATCAAGATCACAACTTCAGTTCGTATCACGAGGAAATTGTTCCGTTTAATGGTGCGTAGAGAAGATAACGATTAACGTTTTACGTGTGTTTTTCTTTTTTACCTTTCAAGTTTACTCTACAATTACTAAAACACACACTTTCGTGTATGGCAGGAAGCAATTGATAAGTTTCCTTAAAAACCCTACCTATATCTAGGAATTACTATATAACCCTAAATACATGATCCGTTTACCTTCTAATCCATCCATCTAATCCGGTTTAACCCTTAGTCCAAAAATAAGTTTTGGAACTGATTTTATAAATCGTTCGTCCAACTCACGTGGATGTAATGAAATTACATTTTTAATATTTCATATTTACCCTTTCTTGTTCGAACGTATAAATCTAGTCGAAATCAAATCTTCCAAAAAAAAATTGGCAGCTCACATATCCGATTTCCTCTCTCTACTTCAGTTGGTGTTTTTCAGTTTTAGGGTTTCGATTTCAAATCTGCAGGTATTTTTCTTTAATCTTCTTCTTTGCTCTTACAATTTTTGTTATGCTTTGTTCTATTTATTTATTTTCAACTGAAATCATGATAATCAACTTGATTTCATGATTTTGTTTGTTTTCTTACATTGAAATCCCGATGATTACGATTTCTATGATGTACATTTTGTTGAATTCCATGACTGATCTCATTTTTGTTCGTGTTTTAGTTTTTCTTTTGATTTTTGAAACTGATTTTTGTAATCGTGCTATTTTGTTCATTAGATCGTCGTATTCAGTTTTTTTACATGTTGTTTGATAATAGGTTTTATTTTGTTTTCTTTTATTTTTTCAGGAAATCATGATTTTTGTTCTTTCTTCTGGATGTTTTGAATGATTCTTCAATGCATATTAATACGTATTGTTTTTCTAAACTTTTTGATATATACTGTTTTTATAGTATGCTATTTTTGTTATATATACTGTATGGTATACCATTTTTGAATCAGTACATATTTTTTGCACTCCATATAATATGCTTTTGTTTGTCTGTTATGTGTGAATCTATAATATGTGTGATACTTCTAAAATAGTACATATTATGTTGTACTGTAGATTTAGTATTCCTATCATCTTAAAATATATGTTTTGATTTTTGTGTTTGTGTTATTTTATTTGGATCACATTTCTTCAGGTTCAACATGTCAGGTGTTGGTTCTAATCCAAATACCTTTTGCTACTCTCATGTATACCACAAGCAACACCATATTGCATATTTGGTTACGTTATCTTCGACTTTGGAAGATTTGAAGTTTACTATTTGTAATGCGTGGACCTGGTTGACTCCATCAACTATTGTTGTTAATTATGTTGAAAACGGAGTGAAAGTCCCTATCCTTGCCGATGTATCTCTTCAAGGGCTTGCTGCATTACATTTTACGAAGAATTCAGATTTCTTTGAGTTGCATGTTGATGTTGTGTTATCTGGTGCATCTTTTTCTTTGAGAAGTGTTGATCTTTACAACAGTGCTGAGTTGGTTTTGAGTGCTATGAACAATTATTTGAAAGATTGTAAAGAGGTTGCAAGTGTTCTTTTTTCTGATGGTCGAGAGAATCTTTTTGAAGATAAAAACCATCTCTTCCATGGTGGTGTTGAAGCTGTTCGGTTAGCATGTGAGAAATATTGTTTGGATATAAGGTTAATAAATTGAAGAATGACCTTGAGAGATTCACAGTGAGATACAACAATGACTGTTGCTCTTGGATGGTTCATGCGGTTGCCATGAATGGGTCTTTGGATGTGTTTAAGATAAAGTATTACGTGGGTAGGCACACTTGTGGTGCTGGTTATAGGTTGAGGAGTCCAACTGTTTCCAGGAAGCTTGTAAATCATTTAGTTCATGAGCGTGTCAAGCACAACCCTTTCATAAAGCCGCAAGAGATTATGGATTATATTAAAGTTGGTGGAGGGATTAACATCAAGTATCACCATGCATATCATGCATTAGAGTTATCGCATCAAATGATTTTTGGTGACGATGTTAAGTCATACACTGATCTTGCTTGGTGGGTCACTGCTGTTCGGGAAACCAACCCAGGGTCTTATATTGATTTTTATTTCAACGACGCAACAAAAAGATTCAACAGACTTTTTATTTGCTTTGGAGCTTGTAGAGAGGGTTATAAACTTTGTCGTCCAATGATCTTTTGTGATGCGACATTTCTTACGGGGAGGTTTAAAGGAGGTCTAATGGATGCGACATGTCTTAACGACAATCAAGGTAACTTTTTTATATGGTACATATTTTGATATGTAAGTGTTTTTTATGTACTTTAGGATCATACACATCATACATAAAGTACATATTGATATACACTGTAGGTATAACATAACTTGAAGGTGCAGACATGAAGTACATATTGATATGGTCTTTTCTATTTGTTTTCCAGGTTTTTATCCTTTTGCATATGCATTAGTTCCTGGTGAAGATAATGATAATTGGCATTGGTTCATGGACAATCTTAAAAAAGTTATGGACCATCGTCCCATCACCTTTTTGACTGACCGAGGTGAAGGTTTGTTGAATGCAATTCCTGAAGTTTTCCCTGATTCTTATCATAGCTATTTTTTTTTCTACTTGAAAAAGAACTTTCCATCAGTAAGGCTGATGAAAAATATAAAGAAGTGATGGACTGTTTCCAAAAAGCAACATATGCGCTTTCTCCAACAAGATATGCAGAAGGTCTTCAAGAAATGGTTTATCTAGGAAGGCCTTGGGTTGCTCAATACTGTCGTAACATTCCTAGGGAAAAGTGGTCTAGTGCATACTTCCCAGGCTGTAGGTATGGTCATACTTCTTCAAGCATTGCCGAGTATTTTAATAACTGGATTCCCCGCGAGAAGAAGTTACCTCCTTGTGCTCTCTCTGACACAATCAGGTTTTATAAGTTTCTTGTAACACTACAAGTATATATCTACTATATGTATCATATGTTTGTTGTTTTTTAATTTTATTTGTCGTGTAGGCTACGGGTAATGGAGTTGATGTATGAACGTCGTGAAGAAAGTCTTTTGATGGACCCGGAACTCTTAACCCCTGTGTATCAAGCCTTGCTTGAACTACACATTCAAACTGGCCGTCCTTGGAAGTTAGTCAGTCATATGCTCACGTCTTTGAAGTTCATTCCCCAAGGTTAGTTTTTTTAGGTAACATGCTCTTTTGAACTGAGATATCCACTAAACTAGTTTTTAAGGAAAATATCAAATATGTATTGTGCAGATTATATTCTTTTTTGTTTATGTAGTGCAAATATCAATATATGTTGCGTAAATAATACGCTTGGTTTCTTGTTTGCAGGTCTCATATGGTAGATCAACAACAAAAGAGTTGTACTTACCAAAGATGGCGCGTGTATGGTTTTCCATGCTCGCATGCTACTGCAGCTATTGCTGCATCTGGGGGGAAGTTCCTTGCTTATATCGACGAATACTTCAAAGTTAGTTGTTATCGCCAGCTATATTCAATCGCTATTAGACCTGTTCCTAATCACGACAGGTAAGTTTTTAAGCAGTACATATTGATTTTTTTTATGGTAGTATCATACATGAGAATGGTTTTAAGCAGTACATATAAACCATAAACAAAGTAATTTTTTGAATTCATATCAATATGTACTTCATAGTACATGTCAATTATTACTTTGTTTAGATTATAAATCTATTGGTTCAGAGTTTCAGAACAAAATACATATCAATATGTACTTCCTAGCACATATCAATATGTTCTTCCTTTCTATATAACTCTAAAATTAAATAGAAACCTAACAATTCTAATAAAGATCATCACATATATATAAACATAATAAGATCCTGATAGAAATATAATAACTAAAAACCAAGTTCAATAGGTAGAAACCAAGTTCTATAGTAAACATAATAAGAAAGTTACTGAAGTAGATACTGCGTAGAAGGACTATCCACTACATTACCTTTCATATACAAAACCTTAACTCTCACTGTCTCCATAATGATAAATCCCACCTGTTCAACATAACTAAATTTACTTTAAAATATCCTAATATTTCTCTCCTGCCAAATGTGGTATAAGAAACAATTAAGGATTATCTTCTTCACTCTAGCCACAAAACCCTGCCCAGCAAAAACCAAAATGCATCAACTTATCTCCTCAAACCAAGATCTACAAACGTATCGAAATTACTCTGCATTTAAACATGTATTTTCATTGGGAAGGTTCCCAACTGATTTCAGGATGAGTGGTTGTCAACAACCTGCATGCTAACTTGATTATTTTCATCTGAATCTTTTTCATCAATTGTTCGTCATCTCACAAACTTTTTCCATCACGATCAATCTTTGATCTCCTATTTATAAAATGCATCACATACAAAAGGCATTTTGGCCAGATTCCTTGTTGTGGACAACCATAGTCAGTCAACCTTACAGTGCTCACCATCTTTCTTTGATGCTCATCCAAGAACTGATTGATTGGGTTGAACAGGTACTCAGACATTTTTCTTGGCATTCTCATAGCAATGATCCTTGAACGCCACAGATGAGTTTTAATGGATAAATTTCTTTATTTCAAACTCAAACTCTAGCAGGGTCCAATGTTTGTTGCCATGACACATCGGTACAAGGATCTTCTCTATGTCATTTCTCATTTTCAAGATTGGCATAATAACAACAGTCACTTCTGCTCCCTTTAAAGTGTCTGGCTTGTCGACATGATACTGAAAATTGGAAACGTTTAATAGGTTATTTCATAAAAGTATATATCAATATATACTTTTTTCATATCCAATGTTCAAAAGTATAAAAGAAGTCAACTACATATACCCAAACAGCTGGATCCAAGTGCAACACCTTAAAGTATTTTCTTTCTTCCTCAGTATTTGCTTGGTCGTCTTCAGATGCCAGTTGAAGCTTATATTGAGCGTAGTTGAGAAGATCTTGTTCTAATGCTTTGTTGAAGATCAAATCTTCCATTGTAGCCCCTCTGACGCAGATACCACCTCCATTCTCTACTCTCCAAGCAACCAAGTTGCACATTTATAACAAAAACACATATTGAAGTAAGTTTTTTTGATATGTACTGCAAAACTTACTTGATTTAAAAGTAAAATGAAGGGTTGAAAGTACTTACATTCTCTTTCCTTTCTCAAAGTATGGAAGTAGAATCTCTATTTATTCATTTGCCATATTCTCATAGAGTGGTGACTTGTGAAGATCCATGAACTTCAGTCTTGTTTTCTGAGCTTTACGAGCTTTATTGTATTTTTCTGTCTTTATCGTCCTTTTTCGTTTCTCAGTTTTTGGCTTCTTCTTTTTAGAAAACATACTTCCACTATCAAATAATGGATCTGTCTTCTTTCCTGGATTTGCACGAGTTACTCGCCTGCTAACTTCTTCTCTAGTTGGTACTGACTTCTTTGCAAGAACCTTTAGTTTTGCTTTCGCTTTGGCAGCAGTCATCTTGGCAAGTTTGGTTGCTAGTGGCACGTCGATTGACGTTTGGGTTGTTGTAACTTCATGTTCCTGCATTTTTGAATCCATATTTTCATTACTATATTTGAATCATATTTTTTCAAACAATGACAAGAAAGGTAAATTACCACAAGTAGGAGATATACCTCTTGGTCACTTTCCTGCTCAGGTGTTACTTGAATCACATTTTTCTCAGGTGTAATTTGGTTTGACTCAGCTGTAACTTGTCGAACTTCTAAACGTCATAAATCATTTCAAAATAAATTATCAAAATGTTTTCGAATGTCAACCCCAAACAGAGTATGGCTTGAAACACTACCATTTTCTTGGGTGAGGGATGCATATTCTTCATCATAAACTTCCTTGCTGGAAATGGCTAAGTCCAAAAAATCTTCAAATGTGAACTTTTTGATGTCTTCCATCTTAGCCATCTCAGTAAACAAAGGGATTTTCATGTCGACGAAGCTGTTGACCAGGGTTTCAACGTCTTGTTCATCTGGGTTCTGCGATATCCCTTTAATCGTTTCAAGACTCTGCTATATAGCTTCAACCACCTTCTTCATTGCTTCTTGTTGAAGTCCATCTAAATCATCCTGCAACCATAGATTTTTATTCATGATAGTTAAATACATATTGATATGTACAGTTATATGACAATAATAAAACACATTTGTAATCAAGTACATATTGATATATACAGTTATATGACAATAATAAAACACATTTGTAATCAAGTACATATTGATATTTACAGTTACATTGATAAACACATTTGTAATAAAGAGTGAAACTAGCCAGCATTACTTACCTGTGTGTTACTTTTCTCCTGCATCTCTTTGACCTCTTTCTCCAGGTCAGATTTAGCCAATGTTTTAATAACATTAACATCAACACCACAGAACTTGTGCACTGAAGGTGGTGTTGAAAATGCAACATTAAATGGTACCCTTTTGATGGTGATGTCACTCACATCGTTTTGTTCATCTTCTGTTGGAATCTGAACAGTTGGTACTTCTTCTCCCAAAACTACTTCACCTTCTGTTATGTTTTCACAAAGAGGATCTGTTGGAGTAGTAGGAGATGGGAATTCTCCTGTTGGGTCAGTGCCTAAATGAGTGGGACTCCCATCAATTGAGTCTCGAAACTCTTCTTCATTTTCAGGCTGCAAGGGAGAAGCTTTCATGTATATGTCACTCAACATTTGCAGAAGTTTTGATGCATCAAGCGGTCCATACTCATACTGCATGGTGTTCGCTTCACCCTATTTTTCAAATATTGTCCTTCTTAAATCTTCATATATTCCTTTCCAATTATCTTCCTCCACTTCCTTCCCTGCATTTTCTTCTTTATCTTCTTCCTTTTCATCTTCACTCTTCTCTTCTGCAACTCTTCTTGTGATTCTATTCAGAATTTGCTTTTCTTCATTGGTGTATTGAACCTTGAAATTTTTACTGAACTGTACCAAAACTACAAAATATGTACTCAGAAATATGTACTATAAAAACAAGTTTTTTCATGAGGTACATATCAATATATACTGTAGGATAACAAACATCATACATTCAGTACATATCATTATATACTGTAGAATAACACAACATCATAAATGTAGTAAATAAGTACATATTTTTCTTATCTCATATTCAGTTGTATCAATGTCTTTTTGGAGTTCAGCACATAACTTTGACAGATTCCATTTGACAGCTCTCGGAACAAACATTTTTTCTGGAATCGTCTTTATTTCCTCCGGTTCCAGCAAATGTGTACGCTCTGCATACCAAATCTGTTTTGGAAAAAAAAATCACCAAAACAAAGTTAAAAGTAAATCATAATTTTCATTGAGTAAACTACTAAAAAGATTTTTAGTACGTATTCTTACCAACAAATAGTTCAGACACCCGGTAGTATTATCGACTGCATTTACATTGTCATTTAGTGACTTTTCTAGGTAAGAATGTATCAAATATGGCCATGAAACATTCTTTGTAGCCTCGAGATCCTCCACAAGACCAATGTACTTTTCAGTCAAGGCATGTGCATCTTTTGTTGTGAAAAAAAAAAGTGATACACATGAACAAGCATATAAGCCTTACAAGGTCTTCAACATCTCTCACTTCTTCAGTTTTTTCCTCACTCCCTTCTTCAATATCTTCTTTACTTTCTTCTTCTTCATTTTCTTCATCACTCCCAATTTCTTCAGGTTCTTCATCACTTTGCTTTTCTTCAGATTCTTCAACTTTTTCATTTGCTTTCTTCTTAGTTGTTGATTTTTTTCTTAAAATTTTTAATACTTCTTCCTGTATCCTCACTCTATTTACCTTTTTAGTCTTTTATACATCACCAAAGAACCTTTGGAAGCGTTGTTTCGATATCCACCCCTTGATGTCAGCATTATATCTTCATGTTGTCTTTTTCCTGCTCTTGGCATTCCAAAGATAACACCTACTTCTTCAGGAGTGGATGTCAGAATATGTGAAACTCCATGCCTTTTGAACTCAAATGTGAGCTCATCCGTAACTTTACTTCTATTATAACACTTTACAAGATTGGTCACAACAGTTTGATTCTTCATCCAGTGATCTGCACCAAGATTTGTGTGCCAAAACATCAAAAAAAGGTCCCCATATGATTGCTCACTAATTATCCGCAACTGAGTTTCACTCAACGCAAGCTTTTCATCCTTGATTTCTTTAACAAGTGAGAAAATCCCTATGAAACCACTTTTGTATATCTTCCTAGCAGGTGCAGGTGTTTTTGTCTTCTTTGTGGTTTTCTTCACACCACATGTATAATGAACACACTGTCAATAACCCTACAGTATATCAATATGTACTATAATATAGAACAAAGTATATATTTTGATGTCTTGATATCTATCTGCTATATTATGAACAAAGTATACATTGATATGTACTGATCCAATTCAAGATTAGAACAAAGTACATATCAATATATACTTATCTTGTATGCAGATCTAGATGCTATAGTATAGAACATTATACATCGATATATATGCTTTATATCTATAGCATGAACAAAGTATATATTGATATGTACTGATCCAATTCAATATCTAGAACAAAGTACATATCAATATGTACTTATCCTGCAATCAAGATTTAGATGCTATAACATAAAAATAAGTATATACTGATATGTACTGATCAGTATACACTAAAAACCAAGTACATATCAATATACAACCTATGTTGCATGCTAGATCTATGTGCTATAACATGAAGAAAAAAAAATATTGATATGTACCGATGCTGTATGCTAGATCTAACTCCTATAACATGAACAAAGTATGTTATATATTGATATGCACTGATGATTAGAATCAGTACCTTTTTTACCAGAAACAACAACACCCTTCTTCTTCTTCTGTGATGTTGATGGAGAACGAACAACAAGAGCTTTCTTCTTCTTCTTTGTAGATGGAGAATCAACAACAGGTGTTTCATTTTTTTTCCAATGTTGTTGGAGAATCAACAACTTCATTGTTCTTCTTCTTTTTTGATTTTGCTAGAGAATCAACAACAGTTTGTTTTATTTTTTTTATGTTGTTTGAGAATCAATAACTTCTTTGTTCTTCTTCTTTTTAGATTTTGCTGGAGAATCAACAACAGTTTGTTTCGTTTATTTTTTATGTTGTTGGAGAATCAACAACTTCATTGTTCTTCTTCACTACAAGAAAAACGGGTTTTAGCGACATGTCGTTTTAAGTCGCTTAAAGCCCCTTTTAAGTCGCAATAACCGTTATAGCGACTAAAAGTGGCACTCGCTACGTTGGTTGCCCAAAGCCATGTATCTCAAAGCCTTGAGCGACCATGCAATCGCTCTAGTAATAAACCAACTTACCTAAAGCGATTGCTTTACTCATTGCTTAACATCATACCAACTAACATGGAGCAAGTAAAAGTTTGATTGCTTAACATCTAGACCAACCAATATAGCGAGTAACATATCAATCGCTTCTGATATAACAATCATTCTAAAGCAATTAAACTACTTAGTTGATAGATACATGGAGCAACTATTTATTGAATTGCTTGGTTAAAGTTTTAAGCTATCAAGAATTTTGCTCGGTAAAAGTGATTTATGATTTTGATTGGCATGAAGTTGGTTGCTCAAGCTTTTGAGGTACAAAATTTTTTCTCTCTAGAAGCAGCTTGTGACTTAGGAGCTATTAAACTACCTAGTTGGAAGATACATGGAACAACTAAACCTGATTTTACTTGGTTGAAATTTTTAGCGATCAAGTGATTTTGCTTGCTACAAGCGATTTCTACTTTTGATTGTCCTGAAGTTGGTTGCTTAAACTTTGAAGGTATCAAAGTTTTTACTCAAGTTGATTGTTTAAATTTTTGAGCTTCCAAATTATTTTAGAATTCAGATTTTAATTGGCTTAAAGTTGGTTGCTGGAGTATTTTAGCTAATCAAATTATTTGCTCATTTTATTAAAATAATCCGAAAATCTAATTACAATTAAAAAAAGTTATAACTAAGATTGATATAATTAAAATGAAAACATCTAATTAAGAAGATTAGATAATTAGAAATATATATATTTCATTTGAGTATCCCACCAAAAAGCATAACCCCATATATTGTTTCATACGTACATACCCAACAAGAACCAAAACACATACGAAGTTGATGGTTCTTGTATCATCACAATGTGTAGTTTCACTTCCCAAAAGAACAAAAAACTTTTACAGCACATACTTTGTACACCAAAAAAAGTCAGCAGTATAAGATTTGCTGAGTACACCACATGTACACCAAAAAATAGTCAGCAGTATACCTGTTTGTTGACTGCACATACAATGTAAATGACCTTGTGCAAGTAAAAAAAGTCAGCATTATACCTGGTTGTTGCTTCAAAAAAACTGCGCACATCCATTGTTCACCAAAATAAAAGGGACTTCAAGCTATGTTAGTCCGAGTCATCCTCCACATACAAATCCTTGTCTTGATTGTCATCAGCATCCTCCTTCTCTTGATTGTCATCAGCATCCTCCGCATACAAATCATTGTCTTGATTTTCTTCAGCACCTCCATCTGCCTTCTTCATGCTCATCTAGTGAATCATCTTCCAAAAAATCTGGCATAGGTTAAAATCCCATCTTCTTCAAAGCCTCGTTCATATACTCTCTTAGATCACGCTCTCTCCGTTCCAACTTAATCCTTTTCTTCTTTTCCAAGTCCAACTGTTTTTTGAGAGCAGCAAGTTGGGCTTCATTTCTTTCGTATAAGGTGAAGCTGCCGGAAGCGAGTTTTGACTTACGAGGACGCTTGGCCCCATAGCGACGGGGATCAACAACCTTTGAATATATTTATTCGGGAGTATAGTTCACTTCGCCTAGACGAACTTGTTCACTCAGCCGGTTCATTTCAGACTGCATAAACATTATAAAAAAACAGGCAACCGATTAGTTTACACCTACCACCAGCACATTTAATAGTGCACTTAAAGACATGGAGATGACAAGGCATATTAAAAAATAAATATATTACACACATAATACTTAAATGAAGCATTGTTATTAAATGCACTTCCCCCTTAAAACAACAGACCAAGCTCATATCCATGTCTTTCTATTCACATGTAGACTATTCGGTTATTCGCTAAGCAAACAACATCAATTCATCATAAAAGAAATGAACGCATGAAGTTGAAAAATAACTCAAGCATTACACATAGACAATTAGTAAATTGACACAAACAATTAGTAAATTAACTCAAGCATTACACACAGACAGTTAGTAAAATAACTCAAGCATTACACACATTACACACAGACAGTTAGTAGAATTCACACATTACATAAAAGAAGAATTCACACATTACATAAAAGAAATGAACGCATGAAGTTGACAAACACAAACTAAACTAAGCACATGAAATCACACAGTACACACAGACAGTTGGTAGAATTCTTAAGCATTATGTAATGTTTTAAACTAGAAGCAATACTGGAAGAAAGTCAAGCAACTATAATATCTGGTCAAGATGTTAACATAAGTGTTAGAAGTACAATACTAACACCTAGAAACAAGTACAGCTATAAGTAACACCTAGAAACTGATATATGAACACCAAGCGCAAAAGTACATAAACCTGCTAATAACCAGTAGTAATAATCAAGGTGAGCCCTACTACTCTGATGAATATTTCACACGGTACCAAAATTCGTACAAACATTAACAAATGCATATTTTACACATTTTAACCATTAGCTATTATGCAAGCATTAACTGTTAAGGCTTATGCATTTAAACCGAAAGCTATTATGAAGGAAATTTGTACCTGCCAGTCTTGACACACTTTACCAAGCTTGCTTGCTTTGTGTGTCACCATGAACATGCTAAGTGGATCAGTCGGGACATTTTTACGTGCCTAATGACATAAAGGTTGTTAGTGTACCACACTTAAAGTATTTAAAACATAAAGAACATCCAAAATACAATAATAAACAATTTAAGATTTACCCTCTCATGCGCTTTCCTAGCAAAACTCTGCGTACCATTTGTATGGTTCAGAGCTTGTGCCTTCCGCGCAGACCTTGATTTTTCTGATGCAGCCTACCAATTAAATAAGAAAAATGCAAGTTAGAAGACACTCTAACAAATATCTGGAGTCCACGGCTCCAAGTTAAATGTTCAACAAAAATTTATTATATAAGATGTGAAATCATTAAAATACATTGCAGAAAGAGATGACCAGCAAATTAACATACCTTGAACGCGACATCCGTGTTGAAGAAGTAACACATGTATGTCCAGTCCTCCAAATTGCGAATTCTAGGGGATGGATGCAGCAAAGCTTCTTCATGACTATCAAACGAGCGATAATGCTTAGCCAACTCAGAGCGATATCTCACATAAGCCAACCTCATCTGCGTTCTAATAGTCTTTTCAGCGAAAGCATCATCAGGTACTAAGATATAGTAATCCTATAACAAAAAATAAATATGTTATACAATTACCATTGATTAAAAACATTCACGAAACTAAAAAAATAAATTGAAAGGTGAACTAAATTTTGCGTACCCTGACAAGTTTAGATACTCTTGTTATCTTTTCTTCAGGCATGTCTCTAAACAGACGCACAGTCAAAGGGAAGTTGTCACTCTGGCGCACCCACATACCTATTGCTAGAATACATTCAAGGGCGAATGTACCCACCAAGCCGTGCTGCGAAACTTCCACTTTCAATTTATCCTCACCAATATCTCTGAGTGAAACATTAGGCAGAGTGGTAATACCCCTAGTATTCTCTGTGTAATAAACAGAAATCAGTAGAAACAGTGAGCAGTTAGTAGGAAATCAATTCTGAAAGAAATAGAGTTAAGTTAAAAAAAATTTACTTTTACGAAGTGGTTGTGAAGAATCAGCATCCTGAGGAGAATTAGTGGCTTCTTGCGAACAACCACGATGGTCTACTTCTGGTGAAACATGGACAGGTTCAGCCACCTCATGAGCTTGATGTGGACGACACAACCGAGGACTCCTACGAGGTGTCGATTCAAGTTGACTATGAGCCAACAGAGTTTTTCTTCGAGGACTCCTGATCGGGGTTGACTCAAGTTCTTTATAAGACTGCTGGGAATGTCGTCGAGGAGACACACGGGGATTGCTGCCCTGACCATGTGATAGATTAGAAGCTGAAGCATACCGTTGGTTGAGGCGATTTCCAACTTCATCACACATTGGAGTAGGGAAGTGCCTAGAGACAGAATTTTGACTCCCATTGTTTTCAACATCATTACGTGGTGGATAAAGAGGTTGTCGCAAAATAGATCGTTGACTGCCACCCATTACAGGTTCAACATCCCATGACAATGACCGTTGTGCTTGTGTTGAGCTTTTTGCCTTATCTGGAATGGGTGTTTGTAATGGGGGACTAATTGGTGGCTTTGTTCTCTTTAACGACCTTTGAGGAGTTGTTAAAGCTGCAGCAGATCGCTTTCTGGACTTTAATACATTTGTAGAAGTACCACCCTTCTATGCAATAACCCGTAAACAAAACAGTTAATACATGAAAAACAAATGAAATTCATAAATAAACAAAATAAGGGAGAGGAATATTGTTACCTTTTACAAATTTCATGTGAACCGACCTTCCTTGTCGAGTGACCCTCGTATCACTCATGTAAACCGGCCCCATTTGTCGGGTTATCATCGGATCACTCCGGGGAACTTGCTTTACAAGAGCGCCTCTCATTCTAGCCATTTATGGAAATGAAAAACCTGAACCGTTAGGTATGATAATTACAAGCAATTTGAATTGGAAGTCAAACCTTACTAAGAAATCAGACCTTACTAAGAAGTTAGATCTTTGTCAGAAGTATTCATTTCATTTGTTTATTAAGTATTCACAGTGAGCAACAAACTTAAATGACAAATAAATGACAATGTATGTACACATAATGAGACAGTCTCACTGAAACATAAAAAGTAAGATAATGCAAATAACGTCTACTACACATAATGAGACAGTCTCACTTTCACTCCCTAAGTAAGATAACAACGAATACAAATAAAGTCCACTGCACATAATGTACCCAGTTATATTACAGTACTAAGAGTTAGCAACTAACTTCAGTACAAAAGAATGACAAATGATAAGTTCATTTATGAACAGGACTAAACCAATTCTTCCACAAACACTAACCAAAACATTCATCAAATATCAGTACCACAAACACTAACCTAAACCCACTAATTATAACTCAACAGTATCATGAAACAAGCAGTAATGAACAGGACTAATAGATTTTTTCAACACACAATAACCAAAACATTCATCAAATATCAGAACCACAAACACTAACCTAAACCCACTAATTATAACTCAACAATATCATGAAATGAATCAGAAAAACAAAACATAATGAAAACAGTAACATCAGAGAGAGACCTTACCGAGTGAGGAGGTGTTCGTGATGCTGTTGAATGGAGTTCAGGGTCGGCGGTGATGGTGGTAATGATGATGTTGAATTGGAACCCTATTTTCGCAAGAGGCGCCTCAAACTGATGGAGAGAGAAAAGCAAAAACCGAAAATGAAAGAGGAAAATTTGTTTAGGGTTTTGATAAAAAGCAGTTAACGGTGGTGATGGTTCCTCATACGGATCGTGAAAACATTTTGATGGTCCAGATTAGATGTTGGATGGTCATACGGATTTTGTGTTTCTTACAATTTTGTGTTAGTGTGTTAGTTACCATTGTGTACATGTGTTAGTTACCATGTTACTATAACGAAAAAATTTCTGATGTTTGTTACCATTGTGTACATGTGTTAGTTACCATTTTTGGAAAATAAGATTCATCAAAAATGTTTTTTTTTTATCATTGTGTGTGTTAGCAATATAGTAAATATGGGATCTCGGTAAGAAACTAAGGCAACCATTGGAACAAACAGTAACTTTTTTGTTATGGATTATTAATGTCTTCTCAGGAAAGGCTATGATATTTTGAGTACAAGTTACAACAAATTCAGAATTGGTATACAACATAAATTCGGTATGAATATATCACCAATATCTGATATTCATCGTATTGTTCATGAAGAAAATCATATTTCCTAAAATCAAAATGGCAAAACATTAATCAATCAAATATTGTTTTAGCCCTAAAGCGCTATACAAAAGCTTAGTAAAAAATCATTCGTTCCAGCACCCCTAACAAAGTAGTCTATTGTAACTAGTGTTCTTAGTTTTTCATTTGTTTATAAGTAATGATTTGATGATTTGGGTTGAACCCCAACAGATGTTCAATTAAAAGGAATTGAGATGTAGCTTAATTTCTTATATAAAGTTCAGCTTTATCTAATAACAAAAAATATATGATCATCTCAATTGAAAGGAATTGGGACGCAAAGCTTCATGTCGCGTAGTTTAGAGTTAATGTTGCGACTCTTAAGTTTTTGCACACATGAGACATTCGATTTTGCGTGTCCGATAAGTTTAACGAGTTCGGGGTTCCGATGAAGACCCGACTGAGGGTTTAAGGTTATTAACACATATTTTGGAGTTCACGGTTCGGGGTACCGATAAAGATCCGACTTAGGAAATAAGGTTATTAATGGTACAGATTTAAGGGTTAAAGGTTCAGAGTTCATTTTATAAAATACACATGTTACCCCACACTTTAGAAAATAAATTGTGGACTAAATAATTTATAACACATGTAAACTCTTAAAGATTTTCATTGATGGAAAGTAACACACAATCAGGGTTCCACTGAAACAGGGTTCCACTTAAACATAAAAAATAAAGGGTTCCACTAAAACACATGAAAACAGGGTTCAACTAAAACAGGGTTCCACTAACAACAGGGTTCCACACAGGGTTCCACTCTGAAACATTAAAAACAGGGTTCCCCGACAATATTAATTAAAGACAGGGTTCCATTGATGGATCCAAACATTAACTTCACTAAATTTAAAGTGTCCAAGTTGCAGACAAAAAACCCAAACATTAACCGCACATTAATTCTCATCAACTTCTCTTCCCGACGCTTTCTCCACGATCGGTACAGAAATCAGTTGGACTTTGATTAAACCGTGTCTCTTAAACCGTGTTCAGGTACAAGAATCAGTTGGAGTTCTGAAATCAGTTGGATTCTGATCGGTACAGAAATCAGTTGGAGTTCTCCTACAACTTCTCTTACTGACGCTTTCTCTTAAACCGTGTTCCACAGAATCTGATGTTTCTCCACCATCGGTAGGTTTTTAAGTTTTGTTGTATTTGATCAAATTCTGTGTACTTTGATTAATTTGCTAAAAGAGGGGTTTTTTTTTTGGTATGAAATTGGGGATTTAGAAAGTAGGTTTTGGGTGTTACATATTATGTTTTGGTATGAAATTGGGGATTTAAGAATTAGGTTTTGGTATGATATTGGGGATTTAGGAATTACTCTGATTTTGAGAATCACATGTAATCAACGTATATTGTTGAACTCCTAGATTTTGTCCTGGTTTATTCACTAGTATAGTGGGTTGTAAGTATTAATTAGATTGCAGTTTTCTTCCAGAAGTAGTGTTAGTGGTGTCCTAATGATTTCATGATCCAGCACTTGAATATTTGTTTTTGTGTTGACAATGATCCATATAGTGCTTAGATTCCACATGTTATGGTATTTTCGGATGTTTGTTATTCTTGTTACCCATCTTGCAGCTCAATATTAGTCACAGATCACACAGTCATGCATCTCTGTTTGTTGAGCCCGCAATTGCAAGATCTTCTTCCTATCATAATGCATTAAGAGTCCATGTAGCTCAGTTGATGGTTTGTTATGTTAACAGTACTAAAATGCTTAAGAATTTTAGTAATTGTGCTTGTTCGATACAGATATTATAGCATCGATGGATAAGAGTTGGATTAAAAAGCATAGGAAAGAGGAGGAGTTCCGCGAGGGAGTCATAAATTTCCTAGAATTTGCGTTTGAGCATGTACAACCTGGGATGGAATCAATTCTTTGTCCGTGTGTCAACTGCAGTAACAATTTATACCGTTCTCGAGATGACGTCCATGTACATATATTGCGTCAGGGGTTCACTCAAGGATATACTAACTGGATATATCATGGGGAGGCAGAGGTTAGGGAACCTTTGGGTACTAGTAGAACAGTTGAAGATAACTTGCTGGAAAACGACGATTGGGATGAGTTGCTAGGTGGTATGGGAGCAGCTTCGAACTCCGATGCTGCAGAGTTTTACCGGTTATTGGAGGAGGCAGAGGTACCCCTTTATCCACATTGTAAGAACTATTCAAGGTTATCATTTACTGTGAACATACTTCGTATTAAGACCCGTGGTGGATTGGCTAACAAATGGTTTGACGAGCTGTTGATTCTTCTGATCAAGGCATTTCCAACTGCCCTAATACCAAAGAACTGTTATGAGGCTCTAAAAACCATAAGGGACTTGGGTCTTACCTACCAAAAGATTGATGCTTGCCCAAACGATTGCATATTGTTTAGGAAAGGCTATTCACTGTTGGATAAGTGCCCGGTGTGTGATACTGCCAGATGGAAAAATGATGGGTTGCGGGTAGACGATGAGTCATTTATTAGTGCGACAAGAAAACCTAATAAAAAACTTGCTGAAAAGATAGTACGGTATTTTCCTTTAAAGGCCAGAATTAAGAGGTGGTTTATGCGTCCTAAGACCGCTTCTCAAATGATATGGCATGAAAAGGAACGTATTGATGATGGAATTTTGAGGCACCCGGCCGATTCAGAAAACTGGAAGACCTTTGATAAGATGCACCCAATATTTACATCCGAGGCTCGCAATCTGAGACTTACATTAGCAACTGACGGGATGAATCCTTTTGGAAATATGACAAATCCTCATAGTACATGGCCAGTTGTTTTAATCAACAACAACTTCCCACCATGGATGTGTATGAAAGATTCCAATTTCCTTTTGTCTATGATAATTTCAGGACCCAAGTCACCAGGAAATGATATTGATGTGTATCTGGAATTATTAATAGAGGAGTTGAAGGATTCATGGGAGTCTGGTATTCTTACTTATGATGCTTCAAAGAAAGATTTCTTTGTATGTCGTGCAACATTATTGGGTACTATTAGCGATTTCCATGCCCTAGCCATGCTTTCTGGATGGAGTACCAAGGGGCAATATGCATGTCCGTGCTGCAATAGTGACACATGTTCACTTCGGTTAAGCAACGGAGGTAACTGCTAAACTTGTACTTATTTTTGCTTGCTTTCCTTTTATGCCAAACTCTTATAATTTTGTCGAAATGTGATATTTAGGTAAGTGGTGTTACATGTTTCACCGTCGTTTCTTGCCAATGGATCATAAATGGCGCAATCACAGGGCGGCCTTCAATGGAGAAAAAGAGAATCGCCAACCACCAAAGCTATTAAAGGGGGCTGAAATACTTGAGCAATTGAATCAGTTAGAGCAAGTTGAGTTTGGTAAGAATGGCAATCAACAAAAGATATTAGAAAAGATACCCTTTGAACATAATTGGAAGAAGATAAGCATTTTCCAGCTGGAATTACCTTACGTGAGCTCGATTTTATTGTTCCATAGTCTTGATGTGATGCATATCGAGAAGAATGTTTGTGAAATTCTGATGGGGACTATATTGAAGGTCAATGGGAAGACAAAAGACAATATAAAAGCCCGATTTGACCTACAGAGGCTGGGTATACGGAAGGACTTATGGGCGACGAGAATAGGGGATAAATATAAGGTGCCAAACGCCTCATACGTGATGTCGAATACTGAGAAGGATTCATTTTGTAGACTTTTGAAAGATATTAAGGTTCCAGACGGGTATGCATCTAACATTTCTCGTTGTGTGAACCTTAAAGAGCGGAGGCTTATAGGTCTAAAAAGTCACGATTTCCATGTTCTATTGGAACATTTGTTGCCGATAGCAATTCGTGGAAATTTGCCAGATGATGTGTGTGAAGCAGTGACTGAGTTATGTTTGTTTTTCAAAGTATTGTGTGCTATGGTCCTTAATATGGCTGATTTAGAGGCACTGCAAGACAATATTGCAATCACATTGTGCAAGTTAGAAAGGATATTCCCCCCATCTTTTTTTATCGTGATGATGCACTTGCCGATTCATCTACCAGAACAAGCAAAGGTTGGTGGTCCAGTTCAGTATCGTTGGATGTATCCGATTGAGAGGTAAGATTTATCATTGTCATTTTCCTTAGAAACTTTACCTTATTTCTGAACACATATATACTAGTCGCAGTTGTAATTCTGTGATCTGTGTATGTTTGTGAACACATACAGTTCTCTCTATGCTATGTATCAGGTACTTGTGGAAGTTAAACAGATATGTGCGGAATAAAGCCCATCCCGAAGGCTCGATGGAGGAAGGGCAAATAATAGAAGAAGCTCTCGTTTTTGTTGAGCGCCATTTGAATAGTGTACCTACGCAGTTTAATCAACTTAGTAGAAACGAGGATAACACTCGATATGAATCAGCAGTTAATAAGTTGTCTGTTTTTAGACAAGCCGGTGTATTTCAAGGTAAGAAGCATGTGGCGTCAATTTCAAAGGAAGATTTCCACAAAATGAAATTCGTTGTTCTCAAGAATTGTGTTGAAGTGCACCAATATGAGGAGTACGTGTTTTCTACTTCCTATTTTTCCTTATGTACAGTTCTAAAAATCCTACAATCTGAGAATGTTTTCATGCACATGTGATTTGAATAATTTTTTTACGACATTATATACAATGAACATAAATCTCTGCTCGAAGGAACAAGAAACGCACTTAAAAAACACGCTGAAGAATTTCCTAGATGGTTTGAGCGGAAAGTGAGTCTCAATTCAATACTATTAACATGTTTATTTCGCTACAAAATCAAATTTCTGACTTTGGTGAGATTTTTTTTGTAATGAACAGATTACCCAACTGCACAAAGAGACCGGTCAGGTGTCTGAAGAACTATTATCATTGGCTGGAGGTCCTTGTCAAGAAGCTTTGGCTTTCAACATTTACACAGTCAGCGGGTACCGCTTTCATACAAAACGTAGGGAGCATCGAAGAGCTACACAAAACGCTGGAGTATGTGTAACCATCGAGAAGGAATATTTTGGAGTGCTAACAGATATTGTAGAGCTGAGGTATGTGGGTAGCTTCCGTGTTGTTCTTTTCAAATGTGAATGGCGGGATGTAGATAGTAATAGGGGATGCAGGAAAGATTATAATGGGGTTTTTACGGCTGTTAATAAAACCATAAGTTGTTGGCAAGATGACCCATATGTGTTACCATCTCAAGTATCACAGGTAATGTATGTGAACGAAGAAAAAGGGTCCCAATGGCAAACCGTGATAAAACAAAAACCGTGGAACTATTATGATATGCCGGTGCGTGATATTAATACAGATATGAGTCCGAGTGAAGCAGCCCAGGATTTGTACTCGACTTATTCAATGGAAGATGTCCAACGTGAACCGCAGCAGGATGATGATGATAATTTTCGTTGGGGTAGGACTGATGTTCCTGATGAAACCATCAATTATGTTACGCCAGAACAAGGTCGTGCGTCTGTTGTCGATCTAGAGGATGCTGATATTGATAGTGTGTATACTACTAGTGATGACGATGATTTGATGGAATTTGAAAAGTCTAACGACGAGATGGACTGTGATTAACACGTCAGAATGCAACCATCGTAAACCCTAAGGTACCAAAATTTTGCATTTCTTACAATTTTCCATATTTTTCTCATTTTAAGCACAAACACAGTCCACTAGAGTTTAATGAATATGCTGCTTATGATCTGAAACAAGTATTGCTTGGGTTGAGGTGTATGTAAACTGATTTAGTCAATTCTGATGGCGATGATATTCATGAACTTCATTTGCGTATCTGCATGGTGATATTGTGCAGGTTAGCATCAGGTTTGTTGTTGGAGTCAAGTATGAAGAGAAGTCTGCCTTTATGGAAACGAATGAGTAGGAATGGTTTTCCAGATTTTGGGCGAGGAATGTGGCGTGGATTTTATTTTATGGATTTTGGTTGTGAATCCGTCATGTTCTGTTGATCTTTTTTAAAGTTGTGTTTGTGTAGTTGTAATTAGGAAAGCAGTTGTTGATGGGAAGTAATGATATATAAATATAAATCTATCATCTTTGGGCACGGACAATTGGAGTTTATCTTTTCTTTTGTGTTCATTGTTGATCCAAATTTTGAACGCTCGGGTCTACACTTAGTCGTCAGGTATTATAATCATGATATAAAACAGATGTCTGTCAAAATCAGTACAACGATGGATGCATTCAAATTTATACTGTCCATTGAGATTTTCTTATTTTATTTTCTTCATTGCAGGGCATGTTCTTAGTGTTGCATGGAGTTCTGATGCTGAGTCAATATTTTCAGGGAGTAGTCATGGGTATGTTAAATTTATACTTTCCAGCTTCTGTGGAAGTTGATTCTCTAACCTCGACAATGTTTTCACTGCTGATAGTTCATAATTGGCACCTTGCAATATATACTGCAGAAAATGGAGGTATCTCATCTCCTTTCCTTTTTCTTCCATGTAGAGTGAAAAAATAAACTCGTTAAAGTTCCCCAGGTTTTGGTTTGTTATGTACGCTCTTGTTATGTTTACTAATACCACATAGGTGCTGTTGTAGAAAAATTATCGGAAGAAGCAGTGAGAATTGTCTATAGAAGCAGAAAAAAGCTCAATGATAAATGATAAGTTCTCTGCCTAAAAGCCACTCTTCATCATTACCTAGAGCCCCATTTGTACTTAGACTTGATTCATGCTAATAGCCAATGTAGCTATATCTTTTAATAAGTTGATTTGCATTGTAGCTTTCTTATGGCACCCTTTCCATCCAACGGCAGAAGTCAGAACTTCTTCTACTACGTATCCAAAAGAAGAAGAGCTGGAGATGCAAGCTTTATGTACTTACACCATTTCAAGCCTACAAGGTTTACAACTACCCTTCGGGTTCTGTTTGTGTTAGTTCCTTAACTTTAGGATTCAAGTTATCATCTTGAGTTTTACTTCATAGATTATTTTTCCTAAATACGTTCAGTGGTTCTAGACCAGTATTCAGACACATAGCCGAGCCTTAGACTTTGTTATGATTTGGTCAACAGTCCCATTAAGCTGCACATTACTTCGTCAAAATCTGCTTTCAATGCATCTGACGTCAATTATAAACTAAGTGTAGGCTAACAATGTATAATGCTCTAAAGATCTGTGATATTTGAGGTCATTGATGTTTTGGTTGTTGATCTAGGTGTTTTGTAGCCATAGATTGGAAATGGCGGCAGTGGGAAACCAGCAACTACTAGAAGAACTCCCTAAAGTTGCAAATGCATGTTATGGATAGTGGTTGACCACACCTAGCATGGTAAGTAGGAACCTGTCATTGATGAAATACCCCTGTCATGCAACTAACCTCTTCATATTTCCTAAATGCAGGCATGGAAAAATTGAAGAGAAGGTACACCCTTGGAGCTGATGTATACATATTGGATTATTATGTGTGCAAGATAATATCGAAATTAGACCCACCATGTCTTCTGTTGTTTTGATGCTCATTAGCTACTCAATCACTCCAGCATCTCCTTCACAACCTGCATTTTTTGCAGGAAACCATAACAAGGATTGAGTATGCTCAACCCTGTACAACATTCTAATTAGAGCAGTTCAAAATCATATTTGGCAAACAACATTTCTGTTAACGTTGGTCTAAAATTGCCCTTGCTTGTATAGATTTGTGTGAAGATGATTCCACACATTCTTTTGCCTACGAATTGTTAGCTTAAAATTCATTTGCGTTTGGAATTTATACGAAAAATGGTACTAAAATTTCAATATAATATCATTCTAACCATGTAAATGGATCCTTATCTTCTCTTCTCATGGATGATTGTAAATGTTAAATTTGTAATTGTTGTAGTTACAAGGTTGAACAATTCATTCTTAGTAATTCGTTTATATCAGGTAAGTTGTCAACTATAGGATTTGTGCCGCAATGGGAGCGTGTTTGACTCTAGATTAGAAGGTTGTGTGTTCGATTCACGTCAAGTCCATATTATTTTCTTTTGTTTTTTTCTTCTTTATTCATCCTGAAACCCAAAGCAACAATAATATGCAAGCTTTGGTGTTGAACTCAGGAAAGCAACAAAGGATGAAAACAACTCTTCTAACACTATTGGATTAATATTAAGATCTTAAATTTCTACTTCAAAAATTGATTTCTTTTTTAAAATGGTGGCGGTGGCTTAAACTTGGTTGCTGACCCCTGTTTGAGCAGCCAATTAATTTTCTGTTGCTACGAGTATGTGGCTCAAAGTAAAGAGCTACATGACCACTTTTTTAGATGTTACATACTACTTGGAAAAAGGATATAACAATTAAACATATTTGGTCGTGGCTCAAATTTAGTTGCTGGGAGAAGTTTGGGCACCCAATTTATTTTGTTGTTGCTACAAGTCGGTGCCTCAAAATGAATAGCTACATGATCAACTCTTAGATGCTATAAATTACTTGAAAAACGGATCTAGCAATTATATATATTTGGTTGTGGCTCAAATTTAGTTGCTGAGAGAGGTTTGAGCAACCAATTTATTTCGTTGTTGCTACTAGTCGGTGCCTCAAAGTAAATAGCTACATACCACTTTCTTAGTTGCTTTAAATTACTTGAACAAAGGATCTAGCAATTAAACATATTTGGTTGTGGCTCAAACTTACTTGCTGAGAGAGGTTTGAGCAACCAATTTATTTTGTTGTTGCTACAAGTCGGTGCCTCAAACTGAATAGCTACATGATCAACTTTTAGCTACTATAAATTACTTGAATAACGGATCTAGCAATTAAACATATTTGGTTGTGGCTCAAACATAGTTGCTGAGAGAGGTTTGACCAACCACTTTTTTCTCTTGTTGCTACAAGTCGGTGCCTCAAAGTAAATACATACATTATCATTATTTTAGTTGCTATAAATTACTTGAACAAAGGATATAGCGATTAAGTATATTTTTTCGTTGCTAAATATTAGTGGACATATATTTATCGCCACCAATATTTCTGGCAGTTGCAATTTTAGACGCTGAAAGGTTTTACGCGACTAATTTTCCGGGCTCTTGCTAAGTTTTTAGACGCTTAAGCCCGTTTTTCTTGTAGTGCTTCTTTTTTGATTTTGTTGGTACAAAATCTACTGTAGAAGCTTTCTTGTTCTTCTTCGATAGTGGAGATTGAGGAGTATCGTGTTCTTCAATCACTGTTTTTTTATTCTTCTGTTGATTTTTCTCTTGGTACCCATTTTAGGTGGAAAATATACAGTAGTATAATGCTGACAGTAGCTTAGGTTTGAGTTGTATACTGCTCAAAGAAATCAAAGCCTGCTATTACAGATTTTGATTTTTGTTTTTTGGTCTCTGTTTTTCGATTTGGTTTCAGGTGTTTTTTTTTTTAATTTCCCTAGATTTTCAGGGGTTTAGAGAAGTAATGAAGTGGTGGGTGGAGTAGCTGAAACTAAATTTCCGTTAAAGAATGCGAGTAGTGTAGGAGGTGGAGGAGGTGGAGTTCATGGGATGATTCCACGTGATGGGTATAACTGTAATTGTTAGTTTTCAAAACGTTTTTGGACTTATGGATAAATAGGTTTTCCCAGGTGGACTTATGGTTAACTCGGTCCGGGTATTTTGGAGTAGCCAACAAAATACTCTACCTATATGCAGTGGAAACATCTGGGAAACAACAATGTAATGTTTAAACCGTGTATGAAGAAAATTAAACTTTGAATTTAACCTGCTTAACTAGACTGGGTAAAAATAACAAGTAACTTTGTTTTTACGAACACAGTCAATAGTAATTAATACCATTTAATCTCACCATTATTCATACATTCATAACAAAATAGTATATACAGGAATCTTGACAGACTATCCGTAAGAGAGTTTTCAACAGTGTTTCTCTAGGGATTTTTTTGTTTATCTTTTTTGAAGAATTTCGATTTACAGTTTTTATTTAATCCAATGGAGGTCGAAAAAGTTAGTGAAGAGAATGGTGGAGAAGTAGTAGCTATTAGTGAAAATAATATTAATATTGATAATAATACCCCAGAAAATCAAAATTTTGAAGAGCAAAAGAATAATAGTACTGAAATCTATTCTCTTAAAGATAGGAAAAGTTTAGTCCATATTCACTCATTTGATATGGAATCGGGGAATGTTGGAGGAACTTTTAGCCGTCGATCTCAGGTGTGTCTTTGTTACTTTCAATTTTTAGTCCAACGTCTCTCATTTCTATTATTTTTATTTATTATTCTTGTTTTTCATTTTGGGGTTGTAGCATATAACTAGCATCATTTTTTTTAAAAATAGAAATCATGAATCGATTGTCTGAATAAATGTCTGTATGTGATTTTTATTTTACTTTTGTTAGGGTAATTTGTTGCAAATGTAATGCGTTTTGGCTATTGGGATTTATCTAAAATCATGATCTAATGGTACATTTGAAAATCAAATGCAGGCCATCGATTGGAGGTCGATATTGAAACTCTCATTTCAGAGCATAGGAGTCGTGTATGGTGACATAGGAACGACCCACTATATGTCCTTGCAGGAGTTTTTCCAAATGGAATCAAACATAAGGATGATATTTTGGCTATATTATCTCTAATCGTCTATTCACTCACTGCCTTAACTTTGATCAAATATGTATATCGTCTTACGAGCAAACGATAACGGGGATGGTATGCACATTGTGTCTCTTTTCTTTCTTATGTATTCACAAATGTTCATTCATAATTATGATTGTTTTGATCTTTAATGCTAAACTTTATGTTCTGATTTTGAATAACGCGCATAGGAGGTACTTTTGCTTTATATTCTCTAATATGCCATTATGTAAAAGTGGGTTTCATTCCAAGCCAACAAGCGGAAGACAAAGATGTCTCAAATTATAAACTCGATGCAACTAGTAGGAGGTTAAGTCGTGCTTCTACAGTTAAATCTATGCCCGAGAACAGTTCATTTGCTAAGTACTTGTTGTTGTTTATCACAATGCTTGGTACTTCTATGATCATTGGAGACGGGATTCTCACCCCATGTATCTCAGGTACTATTATTAGCATACCACTATACCTATAATTTAATTTTGTTTTACCTAACTATAGCTGCTAATAACATTCACGTCACCATACACACAAAAACATTGTGTACACAATTCTAATGGTACTCTTTTGTAATACTGATGTTATTTTACATCATATATCTAGTGATTATTTCGTTGGTAATCGATGTGCAGTTTTATCGGCGGTTGGGGATATCAAGGTAGCTGCAACATCGCTTAATGACAATTTGGTAATGTGGATATCGGTGATGATTTTATTCTTATTGTTTCAAGTACAAAGGTTTGGAACAGACAAAGTTGGTTATAGTTTTGCGCCAATTCTTTCAATCTGGTTCATTTTTATTGGTTGTATCGGTATATACAACTTCATAACACATGATCCCACAGTAATCAAAGCCCTCAATCCAATGTACATTGTATACTACTTTATAAGGAATGAAAAGGATGCTTGGATTTCGCTTGGTGGCGTCGTCCTTTGTCTCACAGGTATATATAGACCATTTTTTATTAGAAGGTATATATAGACCTAAGTTTGACATGAGATAACTAACAAGTTTAAATTTTCTATCCAAACCATTACAGGTTCAGAAGCTTTGTTTGCAGATTTAGGTCATTTTAGTGTCAAGTCTATTCAGATAAGTACTTGTACTATTGTATTCCCGTCTATCTTTTTAGCCTATGCCGGTCAAGCTGCTTATCTAAGAAAGCACCTTGATGATGCTCCTCAAGCTTTTTACAAATCTGTGTTCAGCATGTGTTCTTATACCCTAACATCATCCTAATTTCTTTGATATTAATAGAACCTGTGTACTGGCCAATGTTTGTTTTGGTGGTACTGTCTGCAATCATTGCAAGTCAGTCATTGATCTCTGCTGCATCCTCAATCGTTCAACATCTCTTGCACTCGGATGTTTCCCTAAAGTAAAAGTGGTGCACACATCAGCTAAGTACAAGGGACAAGTATATATTCCAGAAATCAACTACTTGCTTATGTGTGCATGTATCGCTGTTAAGCCTTTTTTTAAGAACACCTTGACTATCGGCAATGCTTATGGTATGTGTTATCTTGGTGAAGCCTATTAATTGCTTATGTTGTAAACTTTCATCTACAGAATCTAATAGCCAGTGCCTTTATCCGTTTTCCAGGAATTGTAGTGATATTTGTATATTCACTCACATCTATGCTACTTGTTCTTGTGATGGTTATGATATGGAAGACCAGTATCTTCTTGATCATAGCCTATGTTTTTACTATAATGCTTCTCCAACTGCTTTACTTGACCTCAGTTCTCTACAAGTTTGTTGACGGTGGTTATCTACCATTAGTTTTCTCTGCTGTCATGATGTGTGTCATGTACACATGGAACTACGTATATCGTATGAAGTACACATATGATCTTGAAAACAAAATCACACTCGAGAAACTAAAATAGATAGCTCAGGATCCAGAGCTTAGAAGATTACCGGGATTGGCTGTGTTCTATACAGAACTAGTCCATGGTATTTCCCCAATTTTCACTCACTACATTGATAACATACCAGCAATACATTCAGTCCTCATGTTTGTTACAGTCAAATCCTTACCAATAAGCAAAGTTCCTGCTGAGGAGAGATTCCTATTTCGGCGTGTTGAACCTCATCAGCTAGCCATCTTTCGATGTGTTGTAAGGTACGGGTATACTGATAAACAAGAAAAACGGAAAATATTTTGAGGAGATGTTAGTAGAAAGACTGAAGGAGTTTATCAGGGATGAATTACTTTTTAACTCTGGACCAGCTCAAATTAAGAGAGTTGGTACAGGTATTCTCGATGATTCAATAGCTAGAGCAGACGACAATCCTAGGGTTAGCAATGAAGTGATGCAAAGAGAGTTGCATATGGTAGAAACTGAGTGCAGACATTCTGGGGTTACCTATTTGCTTGGTCAGAATGAAGTTGTGGCTTCAAAGGATTCTGGTTTAGCTAAGAGAATTCTGATCAATTACGGTTATAACTTCATGAAGAGGTTCTTAAGAAAACAAGAAGAGATCTTTCCGATTCCTCAGAAGCGCTTACTGAAAGTCGGAATGACATATGAACTTTGAGTGATGATGGCTGCCAAGTGCCAACAACAAAGAAATGTACTCAAGAGCTTCTTGAAGAGTTCAGAAACAGTATCTTTTTTGTTGGTACTAAGGGATTATTACTTGGTCAATTTTGTTTTGTTTGCCTCATGTTGAAAAAAGTACTTCTTAGAGTTGGCATACAGTTGGGTTTTTTGGTTTTTTCTTGGTCATATGATAAACAGATACCACATATAATCATTTTATTAATGTTGTCATATGTATATGTGATCAATGAAATATCTATTTGTAGACATACTGCTTGGATTCATAGATCAATTCCAACTAGTTCCATGTTTAATTTGTTAGATTTCAAAACATATGTATGCTTGCAAGGGCCTTCAATCTGTGGATTTTAGTTTCCTGTTTTGGATAATACTCATTGAAGTATATATTCAGTAAGTGACGCTATGGAGACATGGTGCCATGTCTAGATGCATGGTGCATATGTGAAGCAAGTACATACCTAGATAACTTCTGTTGTATAAAAGCATCACATTCCATATAGCGCAAGAGATCAGCCGGCGAATTAAGAACCATTAGAATGGGAAGAAATTGCGTCGAACAGTGACATTTTGGCATGCAGGTGCATTGCAGTCAATGAGCTTTTACACGAATTTCACATGGAGATATTCCTGAAATCACATATACTTCTGTCAGTAAAGATAAATAACCAGCAAACATGCCGTGCAAAGCGCTTCCTCATCGATTCCTACGTGGCACAATGCCAAAAGGTTATAGCTACTGCTGTGTCGGTAACCTTTTACCGTACTTCTATTCCAAAACTCCCATATAACTCAAATCTTTTTACGAGCTAGTTAAGAGAGCTTTATGGGAATCTCCCCAAAACACTGCACTACATATTCTAGGTATTAGTGGCTAGGTACAGAGTAGTTATCTAGGTTGGTTCATGGTTAGATCCCACACTAGCTAACTGTATATCTTCCTCAGTCATATATAGCTAAGGAGATCTTACTTCCTTCTAGTGAAATGATCTTTATACTGTTAGCTAGCATTGTTAATAACTATCTCTTATGAAAGACGCGTATTATAACCATGAACATGTTGTTAGATCCATGTGCTAACACATATAATTGCCGACATAAGATCCCGAAAACACTGGCTATGTACCAGTAGGCGCATAATCACGTTTTTCGCTTTATATAGGTACTCACTATATACAGCTATTCTTACTCCTTAAACTAGTGTTTTCAAAAGTATATTCAGTCAGTCTCACGTCAAGAAGAATGATCATCAAATGCTGTAATGGTCCCTCCATGGATTTATCTCCTTATAAAAGAAAGTAGTAGTTGTGCTATCTCTATTCCAAAAGACAACACAATTACTCGACTGGGTAAGTAAGGATACATTGTACAAAGGATACCATATCTTTAATGTAGCACCAAGTTCAACGCAAAATCCTCAATTGTGGGAACTGGTTAGGAAAGAAGACCAATCCATCATTTCAGTATATTATATGTACACATGCCGCGAACCAACTATCGAGAACTTGGTCTGAGGTTCTTGGGTTAATAACCCCTCTTATGCATGTGTAACCTTAGCTTTGTCAATTATTGGTCCCAGCTGTTTTTTATCACTCAACTGAAAATGTTACCATATAATCGAAACTCAAAAAGAAGAATGAGAAAAGGTAATGACTTAAATATGCAATAGATACTTGGTATAGATCAGGGACTTATCTGAATGTTTACCAAAGTAACTTAGTCATAAGCAAGAAGTTTAACATCAATGTAATTTATGGATCGCATAGGTTAACTATTCAAGAACCAAACAAGTCTGTGAGTTGTTGTTTTCTACTGAACCAAGATTTTACTTGGCGAAAGAAACCAATTTGATTTAGGATATTATGCTCTGTCATCTAAATTTTAGAAGACAAAAAAGATTCAAATACACATGGTTTTATGTGCTGTTCATGAACATAATAGGTATCTGAAGTACTGTGCTAACCTTAGACGTAATTTCAATGCTGCCGCCGCTACCACCAAGCATGCACCGCTTGCTAGAATTGCAAGTGATCGATCCCCTTCCTCTCACCAACTCTAAAGCTTGAATTTAACGAAGATGAAAATCAATATAACAGTTATGCAGAATATATTTCTCTGTGAAAAATTTTAAGCAAGATCATGAAAAATCAACGAAAACACTCATGTTTTCTTACTTAATATTTCAATGTTACAAACCAAGTAAAGAAGTACAACTGTTCCCCCACAACATGAACTTGTCAAAAGCTTGTTGAAGAAAATACAGTAGTCCTTGGTAATACAAATACCAACAATTCAAAAACGAAACATTAACAAGTAAATCAAACTCAAACTAGCTGCTAGATTCCTAAACTTGCCCAAAAAGATGCATTTTAAAACTAAAAGGGCCTCGAGCTAGAGTTATTATTTCTCTCCGGTATATTAAACCTCAAAGATGGGGAAGCGCTTGATGACTGGTTACTCGTTGGTTGATCACTTGTAAACATTGTTGTGTCGTAATCTCTATCCTCGGCGGCGCTTTTGTTAATCTGAGTACTGTTAGCTGCTTTATCACCATCTAATTCTCTATACTTTTGCAAATACAACTTCAATGGCTCAACAAAGTTATCAAAACCTAAAGTAGATAGAGCAAAGCAAACATCATCGCCGTTAACCGTCTTTCTTTTCTCTTTATGACATTTATCAGAAGCTTCACCAGTAACAAAACTAATGAATTCAGAAACACATTCTTGCATGGTTTCTTTAGCTTCTTTGGAGATCTTAGCATTAGGTGGAAGAATATGCTTCATAATTCTTCCTACATTAGCGATCGGTAACAATCTATCTTGTTCTTTGATGTAGTTTTCATCTCCTAGTGAATTACTACTCCCTGCTCCAGGAGTAAAACCTAAATCTGTTGAATCTTTGTACCTGCGTTGATGAACTTCATAACCATGGTTGCTACTGCTACCTGGTATATTATTATCAACCATCGATCTATAGAAGCGTGATAAACTTGATCCTGTCAAACGTAGACACGTTGCGAAATTACAACTTCTATATATATATATATATAATACAGAACACAATGCCCTTATCTGTATGTGTATACATACATCAAAGGCATGTGAATGACTCATAGTTTCACATAAAATGACTTTTCTTTTTTGCATAATATAATAAGCTAAGAGAATATACTTAAATGGTCCCCATTTTAGCTAATTTCAATCTTAAAAATTGTTTAATGATCTCATAAAACCCTAAAGTAAGTTTGAAAACTTAACTGTTATTTTAAAGAGGTTTTTAATAAATGTCCATATAAGGAAATGCAATTAAAAGAATGCCCGCGTTTTTTTCAAACTTAATTAAATGCCTATACCTTGATCTTTTCCGTCCCGTTTTATTGAAAAAATGGCTAACAATCGTTAGTGTATACGTTATAGTTATCCAGTCTTAGTAAAAGATATTTAAGTCCCTCTGATTTTATAAAAAGGCCCTAGTTAGATTGGTGAGTCATTTCCGAGTCATGGTTTGATGAAAATCTTGTTCATCTTCTTCCCCTGTTGAAGAACAGTTTTGTTAGAAAATACTTATCATTCAAACTTTTTCTAGATTGATGAAGACCTGCACAATACATACTTGTTCTCTAATCATCCAACTACATCCTTTTCGATATGATCAGTTCCTCCTCAATCTTAAAGAACCAAACAGAGAAACAACAATGTCAAGACAATTAGAAACCCTAATTAACCCATCAGTTCATGTCACTTAAATCTTTTCACTGCCTTCTCTCGCTGAAATTCATCTCCACCAACAACTTTGGTTCACTTCTATCGTTTAAACTCAACATTCAGCGTCAACATCTTCTTCTCTATCTCTCTGAATTTCTCCACAGCCACCAGCGACATTGAAACCCTTTCTTCTCTTTTTGCTCCTCTACGGACTTAAAACTCATTCTTTTTTGTCTTTCTCGACTTCAATCTTCTCTTTCGACTATACACCATCTCAAACTTTCATTCCCTTCTCATCAGTCTGAAACCAATACCCATTTTTCGTTGTCTTACCCGCTGTTTCTTCTAGCCTAAACCCCTTTTAATTCAAATTACCAACTCCATCTTCTTAAACCCAACATCAATATCTTCAATTCCTCCTTATTCTCTCGAACCACTTGTTACTACCTTCTCAATTAGAAACCCTAATAATTAGAGTACAAAATTAAACATATGAAATAGAGAAAAGGAAAATCAAGCTAAATCCTATTCTCAGAACCACCTCAATTGTATGAATCAAATCCAGTCTTGACAAACTCCCAAAAATTTCCTCCAATTTCAGAAATTATAAAATCATGATTAACAAGAATCACTTGATTTATATGAAGAAGTGAAAAAAAGATGATCTTTGGAGGTGGTGGTGGTGATGCTCGAGAAGAAGAAGTTGCAGATGTACTCAATTGAAGAAGAAGAGAGGAAAAAGAGTGTTGTTGCAGAGAGAAATGGAAAAGAGGAGGAGGAGGAGGCGGAAAACGAAATGAGCTCTTCAAACCCTATTTTTTCTTTTAGACGGCACAGATGGATTGTTAAACACGTGTAACAATCTGGTGAATTTAATCCTACGCGTGGACGGTGGAATATCAACACGTGTAACAATCTGGTGAAATTAATCTTCAGCCGTCGATTAATCAAACGCGTGGACGGTTGAAGATCAAAACATCCTTTCTTCCGTAAAGGGTAGCTTTGTAATTGCGCCCATCAAAATATCATCTCATCATACGAGATATTGACTAAGTAACGAGATTTTACCAATTTGGTGGGCCCTGACGGAATTGCTAACGTCATGGTCATTATATTAAAGTTCAATAAAATGTGGGCATTTTATTATATCGGTTGCTGCCATTTTATTAAAAATCCTTATTTTAAATTAAGTAGGGGTTACACATGTCAAGCACAAATTCATCAAAAGGGCAAGGTCAAAGTTCCCCAGTGACTATGGCCTAAAGTTACTCGTGTAAGTTAATTATGTAGGTTTATTATATGGTGGTCAAACGAGTTTGATTTTGGTCAAATAGAATTTGTATAAACTTTCTACAGTTTAAGAAATTAAGAGCTAAGTCTAAAATTAAAACTTCTTAAGCGCTAAGTTTGTATTTTTTATATAAAGGACTAGAATTAGAGATATGGAGATATCCAATATAGAAGAATGGTTCTTGTGCTTAGATTTTTAGTCTCTTTTGTGGGAAGGGTCGAGAATGTTATCGTAAGGGTCAATATCAGTATGAGAGAAAAACTTGTAAAGGGAGAACTTTGGTGTTATAGTGTCTAGGGTTTAAGGCTTTGCTTTTAACCAAGTTTCTAGTGTATTTTCATGTGTCTCCTCTATTACTAGCCACCGCAAAGAAGGTGTGGAAGAGGAGATATGAGGATGGATTGAAGAATGGTTTCGAGAGATGATTTCTAAGGTTTTTTCGATGGTGTTCGCGGGTATGTCTTGTTGGCTCATTCTGTTTGATTTTTCTTATATCGTGGGTTGTGGAAAAAGCATGAAATGATCTTGATATAATAAAGTTTTTTTGGTAGGTGTTGGTCGTGGATGTAGCTGTAAAGGTGAACCATGTATATCTTGTATTGTGGTTGTGTGCTTGTTTATCTTATGTCTCTCTTATTATTTCTTCATGTTTGGTTCGAATCACTAATTAGTCCTTTGTGATCCTGTGTTTCGCTGCGTTCATTGTGCCAATTTTCCCAACAATTGGTATCTTAGCTTGGATGGGCGGGTGTGATTGGACATGGTATTGATAGATAGTTTGTTGATCGGGTGGAGAAATATGTTTGAAGATAATTTGTAACACCGTTTTTACAACCGACATTAGTATTGCTGAAATTCCGTGAGACGAAAATAATCCGCAAATAAGTGGTTTTGATGTAGTAGTTGTTTGTATCCAGTACAAAAAAAATTATAGCGTTGATCTGAGGAAGAAAATAAATACGTCTTAGGGAATGGGGATCGTTATATTTTTGTGAAAGAATTTGATTAAAACGAGATTATACCGGGAGGTGGAAGATTAGTTAGGGAAGGTGAATTATTTGGGCTCAAATCTAATACAGCCAGCGGAGCTATGGATGTTGGATAAGGGCAATAAGAAAGAAAATATCAAATACTCATCCAACATTGAGTCTTCTCTCTGAAGAACCTGATGATGGTATTTATTCATTTACTAATTAACGATGATGATGATGATGATGATGATGATGATGATGATGATGAAGATGATGATGACGATGACGATGATGATGATGATGATGATGATGATGATGATGATGATGATGATGATGATGATGATGATGATGATGATGATGATGATGATGATGGTGATGGTGATGGTGATGGTGATGGTGATGGTGATGGTGATGGTGATGGTGATGGTGATGGTGATGGTGATGATGATGATGATGATGGATATTTTTAATATCATAGAAAATAAATGCTTTTCGTAGTTCTTTTACCGCTACGAAAGGGGTTTCGAGACTCAAATTTTAGTTTGAATACAAATAGACATGATGGTTCATATGTATGTCTATTGGGGATGAAAAGACATCTCTAATGGGTGTGATGACTCACATAAGACACCACCATTTCCATTAAACACCATATAAGTCTATTGGAAATGAAGAGGTATTTATGATGGGTGTGATCCCCCTATATAAGTAGTGATGATTAATTCTTATTAATGTAAAAATAAAATGTTTTCTCTCTTTTTTAAGCATCATCACAAAAATCTCTATGTGTTCTTGGTCAAATCAAGGTTGTACAAGTCTTGAATTCGATAATGTTGTTATAGGGAATCATTATATCCTGAAAGCAATTTTCAATAACCAAATTGTTCTCACGAATTAGATTCGGAAGGGTCGAATATTATTTGTCTAACAGAATCTTAATCGAACCTTGAAGCCACAAGTACAACAATCCTTTTCTAGAGTAGAATAATAATTTATTGCTAGTGTTTTTTCATCCTCATACATATGCCAAATTTTCCAACAGATTTAGACAAATATTTTGCGACAATGGAGGGTGGAACATTGTTGAATTTAAAGAATATCTCCGGCTGATTTTGAAATCACATCATACTTCCGTTAGCAGCAATAATTCAAAGGGAATGGATGTTGTGTAAGACTTCGACATCATTGTGATTTTTGATCCAAATAGATAGTTTATCTATCTCACTTTTAATGTGAAATTTCATTAGAAATGCATGGATGAAACAAATATACACTTGGATGCTCACGCAATCACATAAATATTGTAACTATTCAATCCCGCTCATCCTGATAACCGCCTATACACACATTGAATTATAGAATGATGAGCTGCAAACCTTCAAATGCATCCTAGTAAATATATAATGGATGATTGATTATTGTAATTTTCAAATCTTATGAGAATGTATCAATCATAAAGTGTTCCATATGTTCAACTGAGAGCCAAATCCAAAAGCAAAATCAAAAGAGTTTCTCTGTATTATTTGGATTTGAAGATTCCTATTTTGAGAATTATGTGGGCATGGACTAGTGGAAGGAAGAGTTTTTTTTTTTTGGTAAAAACACTTTACATTGTCGCGTATAATTGCTGAAATGTGTGTATCTATACATTGATCAACACTAAAGTTGTGTTTATGGTATTTCGAAAATGTCATAAAATATAGAGAGTTTACATGACACTTTTCTAGTTGTTGGTTATTTTATAACTAAAATCGTCATAGTTATTGAGATAAAATTGTATGATACAAACATAATTCTTGCGATAAGAGTTATAGGTTCCAAAATATGAAAATTGACATAAATACCATCAAAAGGAAAGTGGAGTGCCAGTTAATATGTGACATATTGGAAGATTGGGTGTCCGACCAAATATCCAACGATGAGGTGTTACGATATTACGGACGAATAAATTTTGAACATTTGCATTATATAGCTAGTGTTAAATGTTAAATAAACATAGTCTATATGGATACAAATTTGTAGAAGATCGAGGATGAGTAGGGGAGTTACTCATCATATTAATATACTGTTGAGATAACAAGTATAAGTTTCCTACAAATTGTGTATGTATGCCTCTAGTGAGTGCAAGTCTATGACGACTTCTTGTAAATTAAGCATAAATGTTAATTATGATCACTAGAGAAGTAACAATTGATTTTGTAAAATTAAAGAAGCACATTTTTAATAATGTTGTCAGAATTGAGTGCATTAGTAGATGCATGTAACGAGGAAGAATGTCTTAAAGCAACCACAGTCATTGGAATAAAAGACGGACCAAACCCAAATTTGGTCTTTGGCCCGTCCAAATCCAAGCGTAGTGGGGCGAGCATAAATGAGTTATGGTCCAGATTTTTTACTGTTCGGGATCAAAAATGATCCCAGAACTAGACCAAACCCAAATATAGTGGAGCGTTAACCTAGACCTGCGCCCCTTGCCAGGCGTTACGCTGGCTCTCCGTCTGGTGAAAGGCGTTTATCTAGACGTGCGTCTCATCAGACGGGCGTGAACCATAACTCCGCCCCATCAGGCGTTCATCCAAGATGACGCCCCATGTAACGCCAGACGCACGCCTGAAATCAAGCGTTACGCTGGAATAACGCATGTATTGGGCGTTTTGCTGGAGTTACGCCTGTAGTGGGCGTGCGCGTAAGGCTGCGCCTGTTTATGGGGCGTTACTCTAAGCGAGCGCCTACTCATGTAGCCGTTGAGATTTGTTCGTTGATCAACGGCTATATTTTGGTTTATATTTTGATATACCTATAAATGAATTTATACCTTTCGTTCCCATTTCGAAACCACACCTTTCACGTTTCAAATAACCTAATACAAAGATTATTTTTATCTCTCCTTTTCATAATTATGGCTTACGAAAATTTTAGTATTAATGCCGAAAATTTTACCATAGAGGAAGATTTATCCCTTTGTCGAAACATAGTATTATATTATCCAGCAAGGGGTCATGAACATTGGATGAATGGTTCAATGAGCATGGAATGATTAGAACATATCCATGCTAACTTTTGTAATGAAACCGGTAACCCCAATAACCGGAACAGAGCAAGCCTTTTTTGTCGATTTCAGGAAATAGGTAGGGCGGTACTATAATTTTCAACTTTAACCGCTAAGGTTTATGAAAGAAGAATTAGGAATAAAACTGATAATGAAGTTGTTGCCATATCTATGAAGGAATGAAGAAGATGGAAAGGTTCAGATTTCAGGTACCAACCTCATTTCGAGATCCTAAGGGTGATGGAAAAATACAACCCTTTTGTGTTGATTGTTCTTCGAAGATATTTAGATCATCATCCAGGGCGCCATACGACCCGTTGAAGGTTTGATTATCATATTGATGTTCGTTTACAACAAAGTTCACAGAGGGTGCTTTCCCGTTGATAAGCTTTTTAAAAATATAAGAACGGTTCATCACATTAATATCATTGTTAGAACCAGGAATACCAAAAAATGCATGCCAAAACCAGAGATCATATGACACCACTGCCTCCAGCATAATACTTTCACTCCCTTTGTACGCAATGTAAGCACCTGATTCCGCCGATGGGCATTTATCCCATTTCCAATGCATGCAATCTACACTACCCAGCATCCCTGGAAATCCCCTATCCTTGTTCTTATTAAGAAGCAGTTCAACATCATGCTTAGTTGGTGTGTGCAAATATTCTTTCTCATACAAATGCACAATCGTCTTACAAAACCTACGAGTTGCTTCCAAAACAGTGGTTTCTCCGATCCATAAGTACTCATCTATTGCATCGACCGCACATCCATAACCTAACATTCGTATTGCTGCAGTAACTTTTTGATGAGGGGTTAATCCAGGAACGCCACAAACATCTTTTTTTTTAACAAAATAAGTATTTATAGCTACGACATCTCCCGATATACGGTTGAACAATTCTCGCCGCATTCTAAATCTTCTACGAAATACATTAGGTGGAAACGTCGGGTTTCTGCAAAAGTAATATTTCCAGGGAAGTTTTGCATCGGTATCACGTTCTCTTGGCATTTGGATACGAGTATGTGGCAAGTTCATACTTTAAACGATCAATCCCACAATGACTGCTTGGTTATTTTGGCTAAATACAACTAAATCTTCGTCTGATGAGTACAAACTATTGTTATCATCATCACCAGATGAAGAAGAAGAAAAAGAAAAAGAAAAAGAAAGAGGAATAGAAGAACAAGAAGCATAATAATGATTGTTATTCTCATAGTATTCCATTGCTTGGTGATGTTTGTAGGTTTAGTTTGTATACTTGGAGAATCGGGTGTTCAATTTATAGGCATATTAAGATACGTCTTTGAGTTTTGATATGACCAAACACGCTTGGTATTTTAAAAATTAACTGAGTTGAGGCAAGTGGGGTGAATAGACGCATCAAAAATAAGAAGTGTTGGTTGAGAAGACAAGACCAAGAAGAAAAAACGACAAAGGAAAAAATTAAATATCTTTTTGAAATGACAATACAAAACAGATATAAAGGACAAAGCAAAGATTATAAATATCTCTGGAGATGACAACACAAAGAAGGTAAAAGACAACGCAAATGTAATAAAAGTCTTTTGAAATGACAATTCAAATCTGACAAAAGATATATCAAAGAAAAAAATATATGTTCAACTGAAAATTCAATGCAAATGAAAGACTACCCATACGTATCTTGATTCTTGGACGCCGAGCGCAGGGGTATAAATGGAGGCAAAGATAATTTGGATGCGTAGTTACTTGATTGCATTGTTGATGATGATCCCTGACCCATGGTATTCCACATTTGTGGTGGGAAAGTTTGAGAAAAGTGCCAAACCCAATGGGTGGTTTTTGTTGACGAAAATGGGTCATTTGTAACTCCAAATTGTTGATGTGAGTTTGTTGACCCCGTATTTCTTCATCTTTTGTCATGATAAACTCCATCCTCTCATTTGTTTCATTTAACGTAAACGTAGGAAACTCTTGCATAAAATCAGCATATTGTTGAACCAAACCATAAGCTTCGACCTGTTATGAAAAAAATTAAATCACATTCTCACCCATTTTTATATACAAAAAAAAACAGTGGTTTGTTGTATGATTACGTATGACAATTGTTGTTGAGGCGGAATGGGTACATGTTCATCAGGTCCTTGGATGTTGTGTTTAATACGGTCACCAGCATAACCGTATGTTTCAACCTCCCAATCGACTTTGGTGGTGTATTTTTGCAAGTTAGTTACATGTCGCCAATACTCCATATACAAATCATACGTAACAACATGAACTAATTGTCTTGCAGGGACCACTTCATTTTCCCTCATCTCGTTAGCTTTGTCGTTGTTCAGGTTGCTAATACGAGTAGGCGAAGTAACGCCCCATGTTTCATGGTATTGCCTCCAACACCGTTCTCCGAGATACACGTAATTCTGTGAAAAGAAAATAACTATCAACAAATAAACCAATCAACTAACCGAAATTCAAAGAAAATAAAAAACAATCCTATGGAAATAACTTATCAACTCACAGTGCCTATCCAAGTGAATATAACCCTTTTCTCTGAGAGCTCTATTGCTTTCCGTCCAATATCAGTTTCTAAGACTAAGATCGCAGATTCCCACGGTTGCCAGGTCACATCGTCTACAAACAATTGATTAAGAAAAGTCCTTGAACGAACAATATCAATACTCTTCCTTCGTGTACCCTTCCACCGAGAACTTCTAGGCCACACTGCTTCACTTTTATTCGTTAGGTTCTTTGGTCGACATATACCCAGATATCCGTACCCCCAAAACTAGAATGTGAAGACAACCAACGAAATAAATAAATTAGAAATAAATAAACATTTAAAAGAAATAAAAATTATATTAAGAAATTTACCTCCAATATTTGGAAGGGTCCGGCTAGTGACTTTTGTCCCCTTCCAGGTGCGACGAGTCCGGAATACAATTTCGCAAATGCAGCACTACCCCAGTCACAAGTGGCAACTGCATTTAGATCCTCAAAAACAGCTAACCATCCAGCATCAATATAGTTTTTTGCATTGGAAAAGAAAAATTGTCCCAAAACATACATACAAAAGGCTCTGGAAACTCTCTCAGCAAGTATGCTATCATCGTTAGCCGCAACCAACGTTCCTAGCTCAAAATATGTGCTCAAAAATGCAACCGTAATTGTTCTCTATTACAAACCTCAACATCTTTAATTTCTGGAAAAATATGCGCCCGGACATATTCAAATTGGTACTTCGCCGAGTCATACGGAATACCACTACCAATACCAATACTTAATCATGTCAACATGACCCAATCAACCGGTGCGAACCCAATCTCACCAAAGGAGAAGTGAAACATGTTTGTGTTATCCCAAAAACGCTCAATAATGTAATCAATCAAAGCATGAGACGAATCTACTACATCCATGGTCAATAAACGGTCCCATCCTGCCTTTTCAATAATGTATTTAACCCTAGGGATGTGTGTAGTAATACCTGCATTGGTCTGAATGACCGATTTGAGGGAACCACAATGTAAATACTTGAATTTTGTATCAGTTGAATATATAATATTCGTCAATGCGTGACCCTAAGCATCTTCCACCACAGTATAGTTCGCCAACCCGGGAACATCAACTATTTCTTCAGTACTAGGGTCTACTTCTGGATCCTCAACAGTTTTAGCTTTCTTGTTCCTTTTTTTTCGACCAACGAATCTCGACGTCACATTGCTCAACATTTGTGCAAACAGTATATACAAGTTTCAAAATCGAGATTAATCCTCACAATGCACAAATATAAAACTCTACATTAATCAATAAATCCACAAAAATAATAATTCTATGATTACAAAAGTAATTATCTAATTAGATAATCAAATGTACCAACATACAAAAATCAACCAAATTACAAAATTCATGATTCACAAAATAGTCCACTACTAATCAAATCATCAATTGTACAAAAAATCATCATAATTCCCCAATTCTATAATTCCATAAACATTCATTATAAAACATAAACATTCCTAATTCCAAATTAGAAAGACAATCAAGTCAATTAATCATAAAATTAACCACAACCCAACTCAAATTAACCAACAACTTAATCAATTCTAACTTCATTTAATAAATTCTCATCAATTTTTTATACCCAATTTACAACTTCCATAAACCCTAGAAATATACCCAATTCCATAATTACAATTTCTAAAACCTAATATGTCTATTTCATAATCATATATTTAATCTTTAAACATATATATACAAATTTAATTTGCAAAATATTATAATAAATCATAATCTAAACCTATGAAATCCATTACAATTTATATCAAAGTTTAAGTTTATTACCTTGTTTGTTTTGAAATAATCCTAACTTAGATTACTTGGTATCAAATCTGCCAAGCTTTTGCAAATTTTAAAAGAGGTTGAGCTTGATATGGAGAGAGAAATGGGTTTAGCAAGTGGAGTGGTAGGCGGTTGATTGCTTGTGCGTCTGTTTGTGAAGAAGGGTTCAGGAGAAAATGAACTGGAGAGGAGAAGAGTGCGTCTGTTTGTGAAGAAGTCCGCCCCATCAGGCATTGATCCAGCCGTCCTCCTGGTGAGCGCGCATCGGCTAGGGATGCGCCTGATGATTCAGGCGGTTGGCTAAGCATGCGCCCGTCCTTTTCTGCACACGAACCATCTTCAAGTGTAGACAATGGACCGGGCATGTGGCTATGATACCGCCCTATCAGGTGTTTGTCTAAGAGAGCGCCTGTCTCTGGGGCGTGCATCTAGGGATGCATCGATCATTAGGCATTCTTTTGGGTAACGCCTCTCATCGAGCGTTCACCAAATGTCCTCCCCACCCGAACGTTTTCATACGCGTACGCCCATTTCAACAGACGTATACCTAGTCGTGCGCCCAATTACAGGTGTTAGCTTAGACAACCGCCCGATCAAATTTTACTTATGTACCGTTGCATTTCAGGCGGAGTAAAGAGTAAAAATTTTACTCTTTAGTCGTTTGGCACTCGTCCCACTGTGGTTGCTCTTAGAACCTAACTTGTAGAGATCCCACTTTGGAAGAAGTCATATCAAGTAGTCTTGGTTAATTATAAGAATCAAGCTAGGATTTATAATGTCTCTAACAACACTTATAATGAAAATTCAAGACACACAAGTCTTATACATTGAAAGGTAAGAAAATTACTTAAGAGATGAGTGATTACAGTTAACCATTGAAACGAAGGAAAACTTGGTAGACCCATTTATGAAGAGTCTCCCAAAGGAAATGGTTCCAATGAAGTATATAGAAATGGGACTAAGGTCTGTGAATGAAGGTTGATTGCCCATAACAAAAACCCAACCTATGGTTTGAAAAATATAAAGGTTCAATGTGTACCAACAAGTTATGTGAGTGATTATGGTGCACTAAGTCATAACTTCTCCTTTCTGAATTAGTACAGTGATTATGCATGAATGGGATGGATGCAAATCCTTATGAGACTTACCTATATGAGTATGGAAATTAGGTCGTTTCCTAAGAGATTAAGACATTTCTTTAAAGAATACTCATGAATCCAGGATATAAGCACATGGCTATTAACGTGTTAAGATATATAACACGCTATTCTCTGAAATTAATATGTGTGGAGTTTCTAGTTTATCGCAAGGGGTATTTGGTTCAAGATTGGGTTTACTATAAAACCTCGATAAGGCTTTGAATTTCTTACACTAAGTGAAGGTTCAAGTCCAAAAGATACATATCATTTATGTATTGGTTTCTATGGCGATGCTTATTCCCAACTTGCTTGAACTATGTTGGCTTGATCCCACTCGAGTACGTAGGCGGTCACTTGAGTGATGCAGTCACTTGAGTGATGCAGTCACTCCGGTTTTGTAAGTTTTTTATTTTATTTTTCGTTTATTGCTTATTGAAAATAGGGGAAGATTGTTGAATATTTTTAATATCATAGAAAATAAATGTTTTCCATGAAAAGGGTTTCGAAGATTTAAATTTCAGTTTGAATACGAATAAACATGATGGTTCATATGGATATCCATTGGAGATGAAAAAACATCTCCAATGGCGGGGTGATGGTTCACATAAGATACAAAAATTCCCACTAGACACCATATATATCTATTGGAAATGAAGATGCATCTCTAATGGGTGTGAACTCCCTATATATGTAGTGATGATTAATTCTTATTAATGTAGAAAGAAAATATTTTCTTGTTTTCTATCTTCTTTAAGCATCATTAAAAAATATCTCTACTGTGTTCTTGGTCGAATCAAGATTGTACAAGTAATGAATTCGACAACGTTGTTATAAGGATTCATTGTATCCTGAAGGAAATATTCAATTACCTACTTGTACTCGCGAATTACATTTGGAAGGGTCGATTATTTATTTAAAAGAATCTTAATCGAGCCTTAAAGCCGGAAGAACAACAATTCTCTTTAAAGTAGAATAATTATTTCTTGTAGTGTTTTTTCATCCTCTTACATATGCCAAATTTTTCAACAGATGACGACAATGTTGATGTATGATTTCAATTTGAAATGGATTATGAATGATAAATTTAAACATTTGTCTTTAAAGTTAGTTAGATTCTTGGAAGCTATCTTAAGTTAAGTGGTAAAGATTTTAAAGTTTAGAACTTAGAAGTCTAGTGTTGAGTCTGTTGACAATGTGGTACTTAGTTAAAGTTTATTGTCTGGTGTTTTTAGTTGAAGTTTATTGTCTAGTTGAAGTATGGTGACTAGTGTTGAATATGTTGACAGAACTATGAAGTTTGTTTATGCTTGTTTAACTAGGTTTCTTTTCTAATAGTATGAAATTAGCTTTTAAAGTGTTGATTTGTTCGTAGACATCTAGTTTGTTATGCATTCTCAAATGATATGTGAAACTATAGATATATTTGAAAGAAATATGTTCAAGTCTATAACTCGCCGAGTTATTTGTTTAAGATTAGGAGATCGAACCTCAAGTCATATAACATTGGGACAAGGGGAAATTTGCTGGCCTTGTGGGGATGCCAGTTCACATCGACGCAGATTTAAGGCTACACGATAGCGTTCGGCTCACGTTTTTAATTTATATTGGTATAATCATGGGTCAACTATTTTGGATTACGGTGGAAAATTTTTAGTTATGATTATGATGTTGGGCCACTGGAAAATAATAGGTCACAATTGGTTGGAAAACTCTTAAACCACGAGGCAGATTTTAGACTATGGGGTAAATTTTAGGTCACTAGTCTTCTATTTTTCACTTTTTATTTACGAAGCTCATTTGAGGTCATAAATGCAGTTCTTGTGTTACAATAGCAGATTTTGATCACAGTGCATATTCTGAACCATAATGTCACAAATGCAAATTCTTGACAAATTTCAAGTTGTAAAACAAATTTTGATTCTCTAAGCAATTTTTTGGGGTTACGTACCAAAACAAAGGTTATAGTAACGTATTTTTAGTTACATTATAAGTTATTAGACAGTAAATCAGATTTTATATTATATTATATTATAATGCAGATTCCAGATCATGAAATAAATTTTAGTTCATATGATAAAATATTAATCAAAAAATCATCGGATCACGATAGATTTTGGACCATTTAATGATTAAACATATTTTCCTTCACAGTGTGATCTTTGAATCATGGTGCACATTGGGTCACATGATCACGTACATTTTAGGTTATGGATCATACTTTGGATAAGCGTGGAAAATCTGATTTATGAGATTACATATTTTATCCCATTGTTTATGCAGTTAACACTGTAACAGTACTATTTAAGGGTACTGTAGATGGATTTGAGTGAAAAATACTTCCTCTATCCTTTATACAAATGCGGAGTTTGGAAAAATTTCTTATCTTGATTTCAAAATATTTATCTATTTTAACGTTTGTCTTATTTCTTGAATAATTATCTAGGTATAATAAATATAAATATTTAAAAAAAAATTATTTTAGAATTAAAATTTCACTTGTCTAATAAGATTATAAAGATTTAAACCCCATTTTTATTTAGGGGACATACGGAACTAGTTGCGTTGAGAACATGAACGGATTTGATTATAAATTTTCTTTGTGATCAGTGATGGAATACATATTTCATGGTTGGTTGACCACTGGTCAATGAAGGTTATAATAATTTTTTCTAAGTTTTCCCCAGAATAAACAATTACTGGTGGCTGTCCACTACTTAAGGTTTTTTCTATTTTTATTTTGATGTCACGCAAACGAAGGATATCACGCAAAAGGATGCAGAGAATGGAAATGATACACTCACTGCGGGATCAATCTCAAGGTATATCCCGTCTCTAACAGTTGGAGTGGGTCGTATCTAAACCGTGGTTAAAAGGGGATGGGTTTAAAAGAATTACACTCATTATAAAAGGCGGGACAGAATGTAGAATTGAACCCGCGGTCAATATAGAATTTCCGTACAGAAAACCTAGCTAATCCTCTCCTGTTTTTGTTTTCCAAATTTGGTCTAGCTAAATGAGAGGAGATGCTAGAAAACTCTAGCTAATTATTTTTAGTTTGTGTTCTCTAGGTGACTGTGTCCTATACTTAGACTTGTCACCATATTAGGGACCATTAGATTGGTTAAAAGAGTGTTATTCCCCTGCACTACCGTTGTACTTTGAGTTATTATTTATATCTGTAGGATCATAACCTTGTCTGATAAAATATACAAAAAATAATCAATTGATCAAATTTTTTGTTTCATCATTTTAAGAATAATATGTCAAAAAATTCACCATTTTAGAATCGATTGAGTTCGCTATCGCAAGTTGCAATAGATCCGTACCGTTGTGACGAAACAAATTAACCTAACATATTATGACAGGATTAAAAATTGTTTTTTAATTCAATAATACTAAGAAAATAAGACACCTATTTAGTGATCATGTTTTGTGGTCCATGATAAATGTAGATTATATTAACTACTCAAAAGTTAAAAAAAATAAAAAAAATAATTAGTCACTGTAATGGTTTTCTTTTCTTTTCAATTGTTGATGATCCAGATCATGTTGTCACAGCGGTAGCGTGCAAAATTACCTTTAATTTCATTTGTGCACCCTCTAAAAACTAGAGTACACCATTTCCGTATTGTCATTGGTTATTTATGCCAGTAAGAACACATATGCGATACACATGCTTATATTAGGCTCTTTGACAATATAAAATTCGAAAATAATAAGATTTTTTGTATAAAAATAAAAAACTAATATTCTTATCTATACTCATTGCGTAGAATATTCAAAGAGCTTTTCTAATATATAAATTTTATAAAAATCGGATTTGTATATTAAAAGATATAAAGGATTAAAAAAAATTAATCTATTTTTAAAATAATAATATTTTTGTAGACATGTAAAGATATGTTTAATATACAACTTTACCCTTTAATACATATATTGTGGTATTAATGATGTTGGAGATTATTTTTGCAATATCAAGGTTAAACCAACTAAAAATACCTCTCTCTTTTCTTTATGTAGGAATTAATGTTTATTCCTATTTTGGTTGAGCTTTAGACGTTTTAGTCCTGTCCCCTAAAGCCTGGTACTATCTAGTCCAAATTTACCCAATCTCAAACGAGTCGGTCCTTTTTTGACGATTCAGTCCAAAACTAGTTTTTGTGATGACAAAAATGACCCTTATATAAAAGAAACTGGAGTACTAGTTATCCGTCTAATTCATTTCATTTCTTCACTATCTTTTAACGACCGCGGCGAAAACGATTTAGGTTTTAGTTATTCGTCTCATTTCAACTCGATTATCCAAAGCGTTTTAACAATTTTGGTATACGAGATCTTAGTTAGATCATCCAATCTCTCCACAAATACATACCAGATCTCATGTAATTCTAGATTATTATTTTTAAAAAAAATTTCTGAATTTTTTAGGTTTCGTTTGATTCTGTAAATTTTTATTTTATGATTTTATATCGTTAGGAAAAATAAGATTCACGTTTCCCACAGATGATCGTCTTTATCTCTCGCAAGGAAAAAATATGTGAAAATCATCTTAAGATTTTGAAAACTAGTCCAGTAACTTTGATTTCGTATAAAATTTCTCTTCCAATTCACATGTGGCATTCGATTTGTAACCTTATGCTTGCAATAATCTCTAAATTTCTGGTAACCAAACATTGACATATTCGACCAACAAGAAAAGGAAAAGGAAGAGAATCACAGCAAACCCAAGTTTTAATTTCCATTAGTAATATACGATTTCAATCAGACTTTCCATGTCGATTCACATACATATGACATACATATGACACACATATATATACAGTCTTATACTGGAACGAACAAAAAAAATTTAAATCAAACCTAACCAAAAACCATAAAAACTCACCCTGATTAACTAGGACTCATCTCAACGAAGAAATTGATAATGAAACCCTTACAAAGGGTTACATATGATGTGTTTACAGAAATTAAAAAAAAATATGGTTTTTCTCTCAATCAGTCTCTCTTACACCTTATGATGAACTATGTGAGTAATTTTCGAATCTATGTGAAACGTTATTTCTCTATTGAGAGAAGAACTTGGAGAAATAATGTTTCTTCTATTTATTTATTTATTGTGATTTTGGTTTTTCTCGTGAGCAGGGGATGATGATGAAGAAGAAGAAGAAGTTAGTCATGGTATTTGAATGAAAATAAAATTGTTTTATCTGGTATATGTGAAAGTTATTATATTCCCGATTGATTGTTTGGATAAACTTTAATGAAGATTGATTAAATTATATCACAGTTGAAATATGAAAGAGTTTGACAGGAGTGATTCCGGAGCTAGTCTCGATGAGGCTGTATCATGGGTAAAGGTACGAGCGTTCGCTAAGACGGTTAAAGTATGTATCTACCTTAGTGTTTTCATTTTATTTATTTATTTTGTTTACTTGTATAGTGAACATTCGAATGCTTGTACCATAAATAATTTGATCCGGGAAAGTTATTTTATATTTGAAATTGTTTTTAAAATTAGTGATCCCGGAATACTATGTGGTACTCTAAACACTTACCTTATCAGTTTGTGCATATTTTGGTTTATAATCGTTAATGTGTACACAGTTGTACACATAATTCTTAATATGTACATAATTATACACATGTTGTTTGGTAATGTGTATATAACTGGACACATGTCGATCCTTTTTGAAGACGGACATAATTTTGTAATTTTTATTTATTTGGTCTTTAAAACTTGTCGATATATGATCATAGTTATATACATGTTTTGGATGTACATTGTTGTATAGAATTTAATTGTTAATGTGCACATAGTCGTATACATACTGATTATTAATGTGTAAATAGTTGTATACTTGTTGATTGTTAATGTGTATATAGTTGTTCACATGCTTATTGTTAATGGTACAGAACTATATTATACCCTAATGCACCTTTGACATCAATTTTTTTTTTGTAACGATACATGAATCACTTGGTCGCAGTTAATGAAGACTGTTGAACATGGATGCGACGCAAAGATGATTACCTTTTGATTATTCTATTTATAAATGGTGGATATCACTGGGGTAAGTTTCTTTATTTTTAAGTTTAATATCCTTATTGTTTCGTTTCCATTAGGGGATTCAGTTGAGACAAATTATTTGGTACTAAAGTGAATTTCACAAAAAACCTTCGCAATTGAACTCAAAACCTTATTTTGAGTATAGTTGACCTTAGTAATGATGTGGATGATACTCGGTTGATGATATGCCACATATCATACTCATTAATTATTATTTGGTTTTTTATGTATTAAATTTAAGGACTCATAATCTGAAAATGGTAGAGCATCCAAACCTATCATAAGGTTTACGGAGGTTGATGGTTCAAATCCATCTGATTTTCCATGTTATGTTTATTCAAAATGGGTAGCGTTATTGGTACTTAGGTAGACAATTCAAGTTGTATGTATGTACAAACTGGTGCACCTTGTCTTGTCTCATGAATATATGACATGTTTTGTGTGTATGGATATTGGATTTTCTGGATTTTGTAGATGTGTATATAGTTGTACACCATTGTCCTATCTCATTGATACATGGCATGTTTTATGGGTATGGATGTTGGGATTTTATAGGTTTTTGTATATATGCACATAGTTGTACACCATTGTCCCATCTCATGAATATATTGCCTGTTTTGTGAGTATGAATGTTGGATTTTCTGGATTTTTGTAGATGTGTATGTAGTTGTACACCATTTATCATGTCTCATGGTCATGGATATATATTATATTCCATATTTTGTAGGGGTATACATATTGGTGCACCAGTGTATTTTACATGAAAAATAGGTCTGCATGTGGGTATGAATGATCGATTTAATACATGTTTTGCATGGGTGTACTATATAAGCTTATGAAAATTTTATGCATGTGTACATTTTTGTACACATGAGATAACCATGAAGAGAAAATTAAAAAATTTAAAAAATAAAAATTATATAGTCATATGGGTACTCTTTTTGTAGATCTCGGACAGAGCTTTCCGAATATATAAAGTTTACGAATTTTGGATGAGCGGTTTGAAAGAAAAATTGTCTTTTAATTATTTTTATATTATTTAAAATTGTTGACATCATCATGAGTCACTTTGGATTAAACTGTAAATATTTAGACTAACTTGTAAATCAGGAAGGTTATTTGTGTATTTTCCATATTTCAAATAAATAAAGGACTAAATTGTACCTAGGTGAATGGGTCAGGACTAAACTGTCTATTTCTAGACGTATTTGGACTAAACCATTATTTTCCCTCTAGTGAGAATACATGTGTGATGACATGTTTGTATTGGGCTTCTTTAACAATACAATATTTGAAAACAATAAAAAAAATTGTTTAAAAATAAAAAAATTAATATTCTTATTTGTACTCATTGCGTGGATAATCCAAAGAGCTTTCCAAATATATAAATTGTACAAAAATCCGATTTGAATTTTAAAATACAAAAAGGTTTGAAGTTTTTTTTAATTTTATTTTTTAATAATACGCAAGGGAGAACCCTTACTGATCTGTTACAACATTTTCATCTGAAGTTCTAAGGATAGCAACATTCAGCTGGATCAGATTGACATCATTACATAGTTCGGCCTCTTTACAGTGTTTAGCTTAAACGAGATTAAGAGAGCAACAGGAGTACATAACAAAGAAACTTATAAAACAACCTATAAAAATGTTCAAGATAGTAACTCTAAGATTACAATAGAGACTTACAGTAGACGAATGAACCATTTAGATCTTTTTCTTGAATTGGTTAGATGGAATTGTATTGGAAGAACTAATTTCCCCCAATCCAAATAACTCTCCTACAATAGTCAAGAAGGTTATCATCATATGATGATCCCTCCATCTCTCAGGGTTTTATGGTATGACAAAGAACTATTTTCTTCCACACCTAATAACCTCACCTAGTCAGGGGGTAACAAAGTACCATACAAAAATCAATTATTGAGAGAATCTGACTGCTATTTAAATCAGTTGATCTTGGAATTCTTTCATAGATTGTCTTTTATGTATTTGTGATTGTAATTGCTGCTATAATGAGAGTTTTTGAGACTTATGCTAATGCCTTTCGTGAAACTAGTGATTTTGTTGTTGTTGATACCACTGTTATTGTTTAAGATGAAGGACTTGTTGGAACCGAAAGAACATAATTTGTTGTTGAAACAAAAGATGCAGTATGTTTGAAACCCGGAGATACAACTGATTTACCATCCACACAAGATAGTCTCATATTCCCCGTGACCAAGAGCACACATATCAAAGGTATAAGATAACAAATCCAAGTGCAAGACTAAAAAAGCAGGGAAACGGGAAACCATAAGAAAAAATGAAAAAACACACTAAAACTACTGAGATTTATAGCAAGAAGGCTAGAAGAAGAGAGGAAGTAGAGATTTTAGATTGGTTGCTCAGACCCGCTCCCATGGGAGCAGATCTGAGAAAACAACGCTTAGGGTTTAGGTTTCTCTTATTGCCTTAGAGAGAGAGAACAATTTAATCTAAGGCATTGTCGTGACAACTTAATTTATTTCTAAAACAATAAAAATTTTGTAAATATGTATAGATATGCTTAATATATAATTTTATCCGTGAATATATATATAATGGTATTAATAATGTTGGAGGTTATTTTTATAATATCAGGGTTACATCAACTAAAATCGATCTTTCATTTATATTAATAAGATAAGATTAGTAAGAATTTTAATTTGTTAAGTATATGCATTTGAAACATGAAAAACAATTAATAACATAGTGGTTGTTAAGAAATAAATAAAAACTAATTAAATACAATTAACCTATTCATCCACGATCAAACTCATAGTTAAACTCACTTTCTTATCTTGGGAATAACTCCACTTAGCACTAGGATTAATGGAGATAAATCTAGTATGCGAAAAAGTATTTCTAAATCTTTTTTACAAAATAAAAATTGATTAAAGAATTTTCCAAATAAGTCTTTCCATCTTCTTATCGAGAGTTCGAACTTTGTAACAGGGATATTATTTCTAGAGCCAAGAAAGTAGAATATGATGTAATTATATCAACAAAAACAAAAAAGAACAACTTATCTCTTTTAAAATATCATTATTATATGCTAGTCCCTCCGTTTCTAAAAGATATGTTTGTTTGGTTTTGTACAAAAGTTAAAAAACCAATCATTTGAACTAACTTTTTATGTTTTTTCCAAATTTGTCCTTAAGAAAAAAGTGGTCCTAAAGAGAAAATCAGAAGAGAGAAATGGTCTCCAAATTTATTAAAAGAAAGAGATGTGGTCTCTTAATATGGGCAAAGTAGTAATATAATAATATTTGACTTTCCTTTTATGGAAACAAGTATATCGTTTCGACATACTCATATATAAAAACCTTGCTTATCGTTTAGAAACGGAGGGAATACTTATTTTCACATCTATTAGTAAAACAAACTCATGCTGCAAAAGAAAATGTAAACAGACCCTCGACCCTAAACTCTCAATCAACCAATCTTCTAATTTGGACTTTAATTAAAGTTTTTATTAGGTTTAATTAATAGTTGGATTAGTTTAAACAAAATGTATCAACTGGCATGGTACTAAATTAATGAAAGGGACATTAAAGCTCTACAAACATGAAGACTTTTGAGGATCTCACTACAATGTTTTTGTTTATCAAAATATAAAGTTTTGAACCTATTTTTTCTCTTCATTCATTGGAGACCTTGGTTGCTCAAGATTCCTTCACCTTATGCTTGTTTCAATGGGAATCCCAGATATAAAGATGGCGACTAGGGTTGTTGTTTCCATAATTATATAATTTCAAGACCACAATGGATCTATGATAAGATCGTTTATTTACAACATCATAGTATACAAAGTCAACAGATCTCAACCAGTGCAAGAGTATTTACGAAAATAACATTCAAATAACTTAAACTTAAAAACTAGAAATAACTTAAACCTAACGAATTAAAACTAGAAATAACATTCAAATTACTTAAACTTAAGACATATTTTTTTGGTAATTTATGGAAGTGGAGGATGCCCATAAGAACCAAAATCTCATTTTTCATTCCTTTGATGACCGGTTATTCCCATTCAGGCAACGTATTCAAATCAATTGCTAGTATCTTCAAGTCGGTTTTTCGTTGTTGGTTTCTGGCTAAAAGGTCATTGCTGTCACTTAAATTCTTAAGCTTCTCAGAATCTTCATCAAACTTTGTCATCCTTAGTTGACTTTCTTCTTTAAGAAATTGTAACACCTCCTTCAATCCTTCATTTCTTATTCTAGCCTCGCGAGCCAATCGTTTACACCCATCTCTAACTAGACCCCTCTCGTCTTCATTAATAAAAAATGGTCTTCTTCGTGACCCAGTAGAAGTAGAAGTAGAACCAGGAGTTGATGGTGAACCTTCGTTTGTAGTAATATTATAATCATCACCCTCTACATTAATGTTGGTTTGAGATGCTTGACTTTGTTCAACTGGTGGTTCATGATCAATAATTTCTGGGTTGAAATCTGGATGATACATCTTCAAAATTTGGAAAACTCTGTCATGTCTCCAAGCCTTTTCATCCACTGGGTCTTCTTCGTACATATTTTTACCTTCACGGTACTGAAAAAAAAAATATATATTGTTAATGCTAAGTGATAGTGATAATTAAAGCAAAAAAAAATTGCTATTACTTACATAATCTGGTTCCCCCAAACCACTAGGCTTGTTCCGAAAATAAGCCTGTACATAAGATGTATATTTCTTAACTTCTTTTTTCAACGTGGTAACTCTTTGTTGCAATTCTTTTGTATTTCGGTTGGTATTACCCTTCCATGTTGTTAAGTACTCGGCTCTAATTCGGGTCCAAAACTCTTTTGATTGTTGATTTTACCTACAATCGCATCCGAAGTAATCGCTACAAAAGCATTGATTAGTGCTACATTAAAAAAATGACCTCATGTTTTCCAAAAGAAAACAGAATTTTTATTAACTAAAAAGGTAGAAGAGATTGGTGTGTTTGTTGAATGAAAACTAGTCCAAATTTATAGAATTTTCAAAAAATATAGTTGTTGGGTTTTTAAATGGCTGGAAGATATCAGTCGCAAGATGGAGAGAGAAGTTGGAGATCCGTTGGTGATCTAACGGATCTCCAACGTCTCTCTCCATCCTGCAGATGATATCTTTCAACACTTGTATGCCTTTACAAACACTGGTCACTTTGGATATATTCCATCCCCTACGTAATACCCTAAATTGTAGTTCTGGCCTAAGATTTGATAAATATAAAGAGGCGTTATACCATTGAGTTATCTATCAAATAAATCCTAAGCCTCCACCAAATTAATATCATTGTACGATCTTCCCATCCTAAAGTGACTATGCCATAACCATCTATCATACGAAGCTACAGCCTGTTGAACAACAATTGGAAACTCATTATGTCCCACGTGGTGCCCTGCTTGATCAGTTGGGAAATTCCTCCATGCCCAGTGAAAACAGTCTACACTACCAAGTATTCTTGGATATCCACGAGCTTCATTCTCCTGTAATAACCTTCTAGTATCATCAGCGGTAGGCATACGCATGTATCTTGCATTAAACACCCAAATTACTGCATCTATAAACTTCTTAACATAGTGGTAGATGGTGGTTGCACCGATCTATGTGTAATCATCTAAACTATCTACAGGAATACCTTTGACTAAGTGCCTCATCACGTCTAGCTCATATGTGCCTCTCAAAGAGTGTTCTTCCTGAGTCCCAGAGAAGTCCAAAGATATTGAAGGAGTCCCTGAAAATGAACTACTTGCATGAAAAATCGACGATTTGTCTCATCAAATACTACTTTTCTACTAGCTTGGTTGCACATGTACTGCTCCATGGCAAAGTTCTGCAACTCTTCCTACAAATAAATTCCTGAAAAGATAGTAAATTGCTAACATTTTTATGACAAACAATAATAAAAGTGAAATAAATGTAGAGAGTTATATACTAACCACTGTGATGTTCATCTATAAAAACTCAAATGGATTTTTTGTCGTCCTTGGCACTCTACTAGTTGTTCATATACATTGTTGTAGAAAGGCAAATTCTACTCTATTTGAGGAAGTTGTGTCATATGCTCTCCGACTGCACCATAGGAATATGATTGTGACACCATACTAGGAGGAGGAGGATCAGGAAGAAAGCGTCGAGCAACACCAATATTACCCACACCAAGCTCATCACGGTTATGTGCATGTTGTGTTTTTATCATCAAAGGTCCAATACTTTTGAGTTTCCAGAACCTAGCATATAGATCATCATTGACCGTAAAATAGTGATACAATGGCTCGAGCACAGAAGAATCGACATTCTCTAATCCAGGAGGATCAAATGGGATTAAAATGTCCCCATTTACCTGCATAATACATCTCTCGGCCAAGTACGCAGAAGATCGGGTTCCCTTTTCTAGGTCTATGAAAGCAACTCTCTTTATATACAATTCTAATGCAGACTGAAACTCTGGTGAATGATTGTGTGGACTATCAAGTCTCAATGGGTGCCAAATTACCATACCTTCGGTTCTTATGTCAATTTAGCTCGGGCTTGACTAACCGAATGTTTATGAAGATCTTTATGTCTTTTCTTATTGATATTTCTTTTCTGAAAAAAAGTAATGGCAGGGTGGCAATCTAAGTCAGCATTAACTAAGGTGTTTTTCAATACTGGTCCATGATCGTTTTAGAAAAGAGGTAAAAATAACTCGTTCACTGACACTTGTGAAGATTCATTATAGACCTAATTTTGATTTAAACTAGAAAATAAGTAAAAGATTTTAATAATATTGGGAAGAACTGGAACTCAGGATTCCACCAAAATTACTTCTGAATGATTTCTACAACGATTCTTTAACAATTATAGCTCTTTTATTGACCCTGTTTCTTTGCCAAAAGTAGATTTCTAAATATTAATTGTAAACCACAAGAATGGCGCATCAAAAGATCACAAGTCCCAGCATACACCATCAAACAAAATCACAACTAATTAATAAAAATCATAAATCAATTAAAAATCAATGCAAAAGTCATTAAGAATAAAAAATAGTTACCATTCATTCATGAAATATGGCTTCCTCCATTGTCCCAGTGGTTGGGTTTAGCTCACCACGCTCAAAACACTCTCAAAAGATTGCTACATGGCTCAAAAGTGCTTGAGAAAAAGAAAAAAAAAAACTAAAAATATAAAATATGAAATCTGCAACGTTTATAGGTGTTACAGATTAACTGTTACAGTGAAGCTTGAAGATAAATGTTACAAAGCGAAGATAAACATTGCTGATGGGTTAAAGAAACTGTTGCAACTGAAGATAAATGTTGCAAATCTAGAGATAAACGTTGCAAAGCTGGAGATAAACGTTTCTGATAGGTTGAAGAAATCGTCGTTGTATCCTTGTTCTTCACGTTAGGCAGCAGAACTTTCTTTTTCTCATGTTTTTTTTCGAGCCTCCCCTGCTGATTTTTCTTCCTCCTCTTTGACATTTATAGGTTCTACAAACCCTAACTACTCATCCTTAATCGATAAGGACTCAAAAATCAATCTGAAACCAACTCTAATTCGAGATAATCTGAAACAGGGAGTAAACCCTTTTCCGACTGTAAATGGGATTTTGAACTTGTTTTTCGACCTGAAATAGCTCATGTTGACGTGTTTTGATTTTTCTTGCTTGTTTCTTCAATTTGGTAACTCAAAAACAACTTCAAATCCCTTAAAAATCAACTCTCAAGCAACTCAGGCTCTCTTCACGTGTAATAGAATTGTTTTCCCGTATTTTTCGGATTTGAACCAACGAGGAGTGGCGCCCCTATCCAAAACATAAGTGCCTTTTCTGGGTGCCTTTAGTAATTTTTCTCGGGTGTTTTGATCACTTTTTGAACCAATTTTTCCGTAAATGTTTATTACCCAGAAATACCTACAAACACATAAAATAACACAATAAATATCAAATTGAGCACTAACAATATAGATAATTAAGGACAAATTAGACACAAAAATGTGTCTATCAAATACCGCCAAACTTACTATTTGCTAGTCCTCGAACAAATCTAATCTAGAAATAAAATAAAAATCCTAACTCACTTACGCAGGAATCGCGACTACATTTAGCATATGTAATAAGCCTTTAAACCCCTACGTGTCCCTAGTGGACGAGTTTTAGTCTCGTGAGGGTTTATAAGAGGTATACCCACAAAACCTTTTACTCCAAACCCTATCTACCTGTGAACGATTGAGGGTAAACACTAAACAAGCTATTTAGTTGGCATACTAAATTCTTCGGCTATGGGAATCATTACCCTATATGAGTCCAACTGATGTACACGAGTTTTTACTCAAGCATACTAAAATTCATATATAAAAATAAAGCACTACTCAGAAAGTCGTTCAGCCACGTTACTCATAATCTATCAAAGTTCAATCACATGAAAATATTTAGAAGATGGATATGGAGATGATGAAGTTTGCGCATGTTGACTAAGGTGAACGGTGTTTCTCATATCTGTCTGAAGGTCAGTGCCAGGATAAATCCTAATGGATTGAGATACACTCCCACTGGTCTTACTCTTTATACTAATATCGACTCAATAGGTATATACAGGGGTCCCAACGATTGATTTATTGAAAGTAAAATAATTATCTTTATTTTATTAAGCGTACTGACAACATGATTGGATCAAATGAATCCAAGCGCATGATCCTTATCAGCATCTTACATGATAGTTCTCATGGATCCTTCGTTCCACGCTTGCTTAGGTGACGGAGACAGGGAAAACACACACATATTGTTATATAAGTGTCAATACTCGATGTTTTTTTGTTTTTTTGTTTTTTTTTTTTGAAAATAGTCCGAATAATCTCAAACACTCTACTCCATCCTGGCGGTGATAAAAATTCGATATTGGTGCCCCACCAAATCACTTAGAGAAACACAAAAAATTACAAAAATAAAAACAGAAGATGATATGGTCGAGATAGACTTCGAGATATGGTGACGACTATCATGTTATTTCTAAAACCTAAGCTCTGTCCTTTTATGAATATACCATTTAGTTGGGCACACCAATTCCTATAGAACAAAAGCTAAATTTCCATCTACCTAGAATGGTTAGTGTCATCCTGAATTGTTCACAAGTTTTTAGACTTTGGAGTTTCATATTTCACTAAAAGTTTCTCTCTTACCCCCAAACTTAAATCTAACATTATCGTCAATGTTCTAAAGACAAATGATTAAAAGTATGAACAAGGAGAAATTGTTACCAATCAAAGGAAATGAGTTAAGGAAAGATATTACCGTGTCGCAAGAGCATGGGTTACCTCCCAACAAATGTTAAGTTTAAAGTCTTCAGCCAGACTAAGAAAGAATTAGTCACCTCATATAATCATAAAGCAATAGCCGGAAAAATTGTGGGTCATCTGAATCTAATAGTGATATCACAAATAAAAGGAAACTGCAACTGGCCAAGAAAATGAACAAACCGAGCACACCCTTATCTAGTTTTCTGTATAAGGAAACTACATCTAATTGTGGTTCAGGCTCAGGCTCTATAAAAGGGTCTAAATAAAATATTTTTATGGGCTGGATTCCCTCATAGACAGGATCAAAAGAATTAGGTTGTATAGTCTGGAGAAACTCAATTAAGAACTTAGAAGCACATAATAATAACCTGAATAATTATGGATCCTTAAAGTCAATCAGATTTGACCCACACAGCTGACTACTATGAAAATGGTGGTCTCTCTTAAGAAAATGTGTCAATTATAATTTTCTAAAATAATTAGGCTTAGTCTTAAAACTTAATAACTGATACATTTGAAATTCATATGTTCCCACGTATGGAAGAAAATATTTTGGTGGGAAAACAAAGTCAATCTTGGTAGTATTTCCTAGGTAAACCACATCGACCAGAGGATGGGTTTCTAAAAACTTAACTTCTTTCTGGATATCAACAGGCTCAGGGAATCTAGTTTGAAAATGATCTTGTAAAATAGTAGAGGTGCATATGTCAAGTCCCAAGTTAGGGACCTTTCTAAGAGTTAAAGGTAAATCACAGGGAGAATGATAGTCACCCCCAAACTTAGAGTTTTCAGTGTTTTTAGATAGACTAGTCAATATTTTCCTAATTTCTAGATCGTCAGATTCCTGAAAATAGTCAATTGCTTCTTCTAGGTTATAATCAGGTGGTGCATCCTCACTCATATTTAAAATCTCTACGAGTCTATCTTTGTTACCTAAGACTATTGTTTCTAAATCGCTGGACTCTAAAACAGTATTCTCAAGATAAACCCGTTCCTCTAAACCATTATCTGCTTCAAAACAAGAAAATTCTACATCGTCTAAAACAGTGGTATCTCTAGTCAAATCATCTTCCTTTTGAATAGGTGAATAATCATTAAAATTATTTGGATTTAAACAAGAAATAACACTATCATCATCAAAATCAAACCTAAATTGGGCTAGGCATTTCTCTAATGGATCTTCTAACAGAGTGTTTGGTAACGACTCATGAACTAATGTTCCTATCATGTTCACCTCTTCAATATACGTGTCATCTAGCTCAGGGGGATGCTTACTAATATTGAAAATATTCATCTCAATAGTCATATTACCAAAAGAAAAATTCATAATACCATTTCGACAATTAATGATCGCATTAAATGTAGCTAAAAATGGGCGACCCAAAATCACAGGTATCTGGTTCTCTGGGTCAGGGAAAGGTTGGGTATCTAGGATAACAAAATCCACTGGATAAATAAACTTTTCGACCTCAATAAGAACACCCTTTATGGCACCACGTGGAATTTTCACAGACCTATCAGCTAATTGTAGTGTTATCTAAGTAGGTTTCAAATCACCAAGTCCTAGATGGAGGTACATATGGTACGGAAATAAGTTCACACTGGCTCCTAAGTCAAGTAACGCTTCTCAACACGGTAGTTACCTATTGTGCAAGAAATGGTTGGGGACCCTGGGTCTTTATACTTAGGAGTTGTATCGTTCTGGATAATTGAACTCACATGACTAGCTAAAAAGTCTTTCTTTTGTACACTAAGCTTTCGCTTTCACGTACACATATCCTTAAGGAACTTGGCATAAGTAGGAATCTGCCTAATTGCATCTAATAAAGGAAGGTTGACAGTGACTTTCTTAAAAACCTCTAGTATGTCGTTAAAGTGGATTCCTTCTTTATTGGTGCTAACAGTTGTGGAAACGGGGCTTTGGGCACAAAATCTGGCTTATAAGGAACTGCATCGGGCTCTTTAGAGACTTCATCAGTCTCTTCAGCTACTGGCTCAGAAGGGTGAACTATAGTATGTTCACTGTCAGGCATGGTTACCTTGTTGTCTACCATTTTACCATTCCTAAGGGTTCTAATTGCATTCACATGATTTGATGATTTCTCACCAGAAGATATTCATGAACTCCTCTAGGATTGGGTTGGGTCTGACTAGGAAACTTACCTTTTTCTCTTTCTCTCAAAAACTCAGCGATTTTACCAACCTGGGTTTCTAAATTGGAAATAGCCTTACTGTTATCCTGAACAATCTTTTGATTTTCTTGTAAACTTTGGTTGACTGACTGCCGAAAATCTTTAGTGTCATGAGTTAATAAGGCGAGAGACTCTGCTAAACACATGATCGTCTTATCTATCGGATTCTGAAATTGTTTCGGTCCTAAAGGATTCTTAGTATATCCAAAACATGGGGGAACCTTAGAATTACTAGACTGACCTTGACTCTGGCCCTTAGACCAAGAAAGGTTAGGATGGTTTCTTCAACAAGGGTTATAGGTTTCTGAATAAGGGTCAAACTTCTGATGATTATCAAATCTAGTGTTGTTATAAAGAGCATGGACGTGCTCTTCAACAATCGGTCCTTCCCAAAATGACTTGGGCTCAATTTCACAACTACATTGACTCAGTTCTAAAGCTTCTAACCTTTTTGATATAGTTGTTATTTTGGCATCTGATTCAAAATATCCTTTTACCCTATTGACATTTCCTCTACTTAGAAGAATTGTTTCTGGGGCTTCCTACTATTTTCCCATTGCTGGGTTTTTTTGGCGATTTCATTCAAAAATGTCATCGCACCATCGACAGTTTTATTTTCAAACCCACATGTGCATAAAGTTTTAACCATGGTTGTTGTCGAATAATCTAAACCCTCGTAGAGGATATGAACTAGCCTTGATTTTTCTAAACCATGATGAAGACATTGTGATAATAAGTCATTGAACCTTTCCAAATACCTATACAAAGATTCTCCTTTTGTTGAGAAAATGTGCAAATCTACTGCCTAATAGATGATGTTTTGTGCCTAGGAAAAAACTTCTGGAAAAGGCATATGTAAGTTGTTCATAGGTTTCAAGTGACTCAGAAGTCAAACTATATAGCCAAGATTTGGCTTTGTCTTTTGGTGAAAAAGGAAACAATCTAAGTTGCAATGCTTCATCATCTAGGTCCTTGATCCTGATGGTACTACATATTTCCTCAAATCCCTAACATGAAAATAGGGGTTTTCATTTTCTTTTCCTAAGAAGATTGGGAGCATCTGTATGGTCCCAGGTTTTAACTCATAGTTTGCTTCAGTTTCAGCTAACTTGATACATGATGGACGAGAAGTCCTAGTCGGGTTCAACAAAGCTTTAAAGTTGTCATTGTTGGCGCTATCAAAGGACTAGGAATAACTTCTTCACACAGTGTCAAGTTCTCAAAATTGAATTTCCAAAAACAGGTCCTCAAAAGAAGAATCTTCGAGGTCCTCGTTTCCAGGGAAGAACTACTTGGTTTGTCACTAATCAAACGACCTAGAGTGTCTCTTTTCCAAGCTCTCTCAATGATGATTTCGAGCGGTCTTGGCATACACTAAAAAAAACTTAAAAAATAAATCATAATTGGAAAGGAATTCTAAGCAATCACAAGCTAGGCTGACTCAAACAAATCAAACCTGTTGAATCTAGCAAACAAAAAGCATGATGGCTCCACTTATATTGTTTCTAGACCAGCTTTTATTATTTCAAAAGGCAACTAGTTACAGTTTTAGCAAACCTCTTAGAACGATCTGAATTAGATTAAGTCGAATAGAAACAGGATAAGATCTAAGGAGCTTTGACAACCCTGTCTCTTTGGTAACGCTTCCTTGGGTTACAAGGAGGCTCGAATCTACTCAAAATAATCTTCCTGAACTTTGAGTTAGGCTAACATAGTAACCAATACAGTCATTTTAAATGAGTTTCCATTAAGCTCGTTACCCTATCGATCTCTTTCTAGTCAAATTTTTAAGGCTTATGTTCGCGTTTGGTAACGTGTTCCTAAAGCGGGCAAGAAGGAAACAGTGAGGAAATCCGAGTCCTTATCTTGTATGGCCAGTTCTTACCCTTTACTAGAAAAGTAAATTCGTATTCAGGTCCTCAGCATATATGCACACGAAGGATTCTAGAAAACCCATTGACAGGGGATTCGTGGGTGGTTAGAGTCTTACCTCCCCTTCCAGACGGACGATGAACCGTTGAAGTTGACTCAGGCCACCGACTCCTATGTCAGTGTACGAACCTGAGGGGCTGAGACAATATCGTAATTGTTGTCCTTCCCTGTTGTAGTTTATATTTAATTACCCTTCTGTATGGTTTTAAAAAAAATAGTCCAAAGAAAAGGTCCAAAAATAAAAGAAAAATTACAAAAATAATAAAGGATTTCCTAATAAAATTTTCTAAAAATGAAATTAAATAAACCCCTAAAAAATTAACTAAGGAAAAAATTCTTGTCTTCTTTCTCCGTTCTTTTCGATTTATCTTTGACTCCAAGTCTTTAATCAATCAATATAATCTTTGGCTCTAATTTCTTTTTGATCCAAAACCTGTAATACAAAAAAAATGCCTAAAAACGTAAAATAGAACAAAGAAAAAAAATCTAACTAAACTAACTAACCTAAAAAAACTAAAAACTAATCTAGGCGTCAAAAACTTGATCGTTTTAGATTTCTTGTTTTATTATTTTTAGCTTCTTTTCTTCTTCTCAAGCACTTTTGAGCCATGTACCAATCTTTTGAGAGTGTTTTGAGCATGATGAGATAGACCTTATTGTTGAAGCGACGGAGGAAGCCATTTTCCAACAATAAAGTGGTATGTTTTTTATTTTATTAATTTTTTTTTGCAATTCTTTTATTATTATTTGCTTTGAATAAAACTTAAAAAAAATGATTTTTATCAATTAGTTGTGTTTTCTTTTGATGGGTCATGCTTAGCTTAGATATTTTGATGTCTCATAATTTTTATTTACAACTTATATTTTGGAAATCTAACTTTGGCAATATTTTGAATAAATTGAATATATGAATTGCAAGATAACTATTATTGTTAAATCACTTGAAAAATTGGTTAATGGTGGAATCCTTAGTCTCAATTCTTTCCATAAATCGAAATCAATTTTACTTTAATCTTCTTTATTTTTAGTATTAAAAATTAGGTTTAAAAATCAAACCTTTACAAGTCCGAGTATCGAATCTTTTACCATTGTTTCTAAAACAACATCAATTTTTGGCGCCGCTGCCGGGGACTTGTATTTAGGTTTAGAGGTTTAAATTTATTTTAGGTTTTTATTTTTGTTTTTAGTATTATTTTTACTTTGTTCAATTTTACGTTTCTTTGGGTGTTTATCTTTTTGCTACAGGTTTTGGATTTTGGATTAAAAGGAAACTGAGCCAAAGACTTTGCTGATTAAAGACTTGGAGTTAAAGCTAAAGCTAAAAGAACGGGAAAAAAGACAAAGAATTTTATTTGTAATTAGATTTTATTTTTATTTGTTAGATTTTATTTGTTTCTCTTTTTTTAGAAAATTGTATTAAGAAATATTTTATTATTTCTGTAATTTTTCTTTTATTTTTGGACACTTTTGGACTTTATTTTGGGACTATGGAAATTATTATTATTTTTAAACCCTATGAAAGGGTAATTTAATTATAAACTGCAACATGGAAGGAAGGCAATTACTATATTGTCTCGGCCCCTCGGGTTCGTACACTGACACAGGAGTCGGTGGCCCGAGTCGGCTACAACCGATTCATCCCCTGTCTGGTACGGGAGGTAAGACTCGATCAACCCACGAATCCCCTGCAAGTGGGTTTACTGTATTCCTTTGTATGCATATATGTTGAGGAACTGAATATGGATTTACTTTTCTAGTAAAGGGCAAAAACTGGCCATACAAGATAAGGACTCGGATTTCATCACTGTTTCCTTCTTACCCGCTTTAGGAACACGTTAACAAACGCGAACCTAAGCTTATAATTTGACTAGAAAGAGACCGATAGGGTAACGAGCTTATAGGAAAGTCATCCAAAAGGACTTTATTAGTTACTATGTTAGCCTAACTCAAAGTTCAGGAAGATTATTTTAAGTTGATTAGAGCCGCCTTGTAACCCAAGAAACGTTGCCAAAGAGACAGGGTTGTCAAAGCTCCTTATAACTTATCTTGTTTCTATTCGACTTAATTTAATTCAGATCGTTCTAAGAGGTTTGCTAAAACTGTAACTAGTTTCCTTTTGAAAGAATAGAAGTTGGTCTAAAAACAATCTAAGTAGAGCCATCATGTTTTTTGTTTGCTAGATTCAAAAGGTTTGATTTGGTTTAGTCAGCCTTGCTTGTGATTGCTTAGAATTCCCTTCCAATTAGGATTTATTTTTTTAGATTTTTTGTAAATATATTAGGAAGTTTTTGTCAGAAAATGTCGAACTGGTATTATCAGGATCAATACAATGAATATCCTATTGAATTTCAAAATAGACATTATCCGTACTATGAACATGATGTGGATAGTAGTAGAGACCACCACCAACCTTTTGGAGGTCATTGCTCATACCAGGGTGATCCCAATTACTATTCATATACACACTCGTCATATGAACATGAAAATGAGCAAAATTCTAGTTCTTTATCTTGGAGGGATGCCCTAAAGCAGATGCAATCTAGTACTTCCTATGATAACCCAAATCTTTCTCTAGAAGAATCACACGAGCAGTTGCAATCTAGTACTCCTTAGATCCATTTGTTTGTTTAGAAAAATCCCTCAAGGAGTTTACTGAGAATACAAAAAGGTTCAGATTAAGTTGGGGGGGGGGGGGGGCCCCCAATGAGTAGTCCAACTCTTTCTCTGGACGAAACCCTCGAGCAGTTGACTGAGAATACAAATAGATTTGCATTAAGTGTGAATGGAAGTCTTGCAAAGAATAATATTGCTCAAAATGATCTTAATTGCCAACATAGTACTACCCTTGATAATTATTCACCTATTCAAGAGGAGGAAGATAGAATTGGAAACACTACTTATTTAGAAGAGGTTAAATGGGGCACCAGTATCGAATTGTTATCGCCGTCAGGATGGAGTAGAATGTTTGATATCAAACCCCATTATTTTTATTTAAAAAAATCGAGTATTGACACTTTGATAGCAATATGTATGTGTTCTCCCTGTCTCTGTCGCCTAAGCAAGCATGAAATGCAGGATCCATGAGAACTATTATGTAAGATGCTGATAAGGACCATGCGCTTGGATTCAATTTTATCCAATCATGTTGTCAGTACATTTATAATTGTTTTATTTTCAATAAATCGATTGTTGAGACCCTTGTATATACCAGCCGGGTCGATATTAGTATTAGGATTAAAACCAGTGGGAGCGTATCTCAATCCATTAGGATTCATCCTGGCACTGACCTTCAGACAGATATGGGAAACACCCTTCACCTTAGTCAACACGCGCAAACTTCATTTTGTTTATATCCATCTTCTAAATCTTTTCATGTGATTGAACTTTGATAGATTCTGAGTATCGTGGTTGAACAACTATCTAAGTAGAGCTTTGTTTTCTTATATATGAATTTTAGTATGCTTGAGTGCGAACTCGTGTACAACAATGGGACTCATATAGGGTAATGATTCCCATAGCCGAAAATTTTAGTATGCTAACTAAATGGCTTGTTTAGTGTCTATCCTCAATCGTTCACAGGTAGCTAAGATTTGGAGTAAGTGTTTTGTGGGTACACCTCTTGTAAACCCTCACGAGACAAAACTCGTCCACTAGGGACACATAGGGGTTTAACGGCTTATTACATATGCTAAATGTAGTCGTGATTCCTGCGAAAGTGAGTTAGGATTTTATTTTATTAGATTTGCTCGAGGATTAGCAAATAATAAGTTTGAGGGTATTTGATAGACACATTTAAGTGTCTAATGTGTTCCTAATTGTGGAAAAATCGGCTCAAAAAGTACTAAGAGCACCCGATAAAAATTGATAAAGGCACCCCAGAAATTACTAAAGGCACCCCATTGTTGGATAGGGGCACCCTCTTCTCTTTGATTTGAAAACCGAAAAATGGCAGGAGATATTCTTACGCGTGAGTGAAGTTTTGGTTTGTCTGGGAAGCAATTTTTAAGGGATAAAAAGAAGATTTCGAGATATATATATATGAAGTAACAACCACAACACGTTATTAAGAGTATATCTTGCCGAGAAAAAATGGTTGAAATTTCATGTGTAAGCCGGAAACAGATTTCCTATAGGATTGAGGAAACTCGAGATAGAGTTGGATTTGGATCGAATATTTAGTTCTGATCGACTTAGAAGAAGTAATTAGGGATTGAAAGACTTATGTAAGCTAAACAGATAGAAGAAAATAGGGGAGAATCGGGAGAGCGAAACCGGAAATTCCAGGGAGGAATTCACTTACAGAATTCTTGCTCCTGTGGTGTATAAAAAGGTTTGGTTGAGTCACAAAAGAGGTTAGGAAGGTTGGGTCAAGCTCAGGAAGCTAAACAGAGCGAAGAAAATCAATTTAGGAAAATTTTGTGTGTTGTTGCTGAAGAAGACGGGAAGAACAGAGAAAAGGCAACGGTTTCTTCAACCCATCAGCAACGTTTATCATCAGGTTTGCAACGTTTATCTTCAGCTGCAACGGTTTCTTCAACCAATCAGCAATGTTTATCTTCAGCTTCATTGCAACAGTTAATCTGTAACGCCTAGAAAACGTTACAGATTTCATGTTTTATTATTTTTAGCTTCTTTTCTTCTTCTCAAGCACTTTTGATCCATGTATCAATCTTTTGAGAGTGTTTTGAGTATGATGAGATAGACCATATTGTTGAGGCATCGGAGGAAGCCATTTTCCAACAATAAAGTGGTATATTTTTTATTTTATTAATTTATTTTGTAATTCTTTTATTATTATTTGATTTGGATAAAAATTAAAAAAAAATGATTTTTATCAATTAGTTGTGTTTTCTTTTGATGGGTCATGCTTAGCTTAGAGCTTTTGATATCTCATACTTTTGCTTTACAACTAATATTTTAGAAATCTAACTTTGGCAATATTTTGAATAAATTGAATATATGAATTGCAAGATAACTATTATTGTTAAATCACTTGAAAAATTGGCTAATGATGGAATCCTTAGTCTCAGTTCTTTCCATAAATTGAAATCAATGCTACTTTAATATTCTTTATTTTTAGTATTAAAAATTAGATTTAAAAATCAAATCTTTACAAGTCCGAGTATCGAATCTTTTACTACTGTTTCTAAAACAACGAGGAGAGGTGCCCTGATGGTTTTCGTAATAGTGGTAAATAAAGTATCGTTCGCTCGAACTTGTGAAGATTGAATTTGTATTTAATAAATTAATTTTAAACTAAAAATATACAAAATATGAAAATAATATTCACAAATACTGAGGTTATGGATTTCACCATTAACCAATTAAAGTGATTCAATTCAATAATTATAATAATACAATTCTTACATTTAATTTGATTCTAATATGTTGCAAAAGTAGATTCTCAAAATAACAATTGTATAACAAAAGCATGGAACATCTAAAACCTAGGCCAAGCATGTACCATCTAACGAAATCACAACTGCTTAATAAAAATCATTAAATCAATTTTTAATCAAGGCAAATAATCATAAAAGAAATTGCAAAAATTAATTAAAATAAAAATATACCACTTTTCTTGGAACAATGGCTTCCTCCATCACCTCAGCAAATAGGGTTATCTCATCTTGCTCAAAACACCCTCAAAAGTTTGGTACATAGCTCAAAGTGTTTGAAAATAATGAAAAAGAGTGAAAATAATGAAAACAGTGAGTTTGCAACGTTTATAAACGTTACAGACTCACTGTTACAGAGGGATAACTGTTTCCTGAAGATACGTTTTAAATGAAGATATTCGTTGCAAAATTAAAAGCTTTAACAACAGAATCTTCAAACTTTTTGCCACGGAATCTTCAACCCTATGGCAACGTTTTCTTCATCTTCTTCATCATGATCATGAGCAGATTTTCTGGAATTCTTGATTTGCGATTGTGGACCCTCCAGGCGCCCCCCCCCCCCCCCAACTTGTTCCCATCGACTTGTATTTATAGTACGACACCATATAACTCGATTAACCCCTCCAAATCTTCCAAAATCTTCTCACAATCGATGGAATATTATCTCGGCCTGATTTTTCTATCATTTAGAAATATCCGATGTTAAGTCTGATAGAGAGTCTTTAATTCGAATAAACTTCTTACCAAAACTCTTCACCAAAGAATATTTTCTCTTTAACCAAATCAACCAGAGAATTATTCTTTCCTCATTTAGCGTAACTAACCCTTTTTGTCGAGATTTCTACTGATCTTTTTAATCTCCAAACCGTGTACAAATTTCTAACAATAAGGAAAGGAAATATATTTGTCTTAATCTCTCACAAAAATCTTCTACAATCTGATTTAAATTTCACGCAGATGATGATTGAGTTTTTCCGCCAAAATTTTTTACTTTGAATTTTGAAAATGAAGGGGGTACCCAATCCAAAGTATAGGTGCCTTTAACACCTTTCAGGGTGTCTTTAAAACTTTAGAAGCCAATTTTCTCCACAAGTATTATTCTTCCAAAAATCCTATAAGCACATAAAATAATAATATTAGTACAAAATATGAGAACTATTAACACAAGTATGAGACTAAATAAGACACATAAATGTGTCTATCATGCCCATATCCAAAACGTAGGTGCCTTTATCAGTTTTTCCGGGTGCCTTTAGTAATTTTCTTGGGTGCTTTTATCACTTTTTGAACCAATTTTTCAGCAAATGTTTATTTCCCACAAATACCTAGAAACACATAAAATAACACAATAAATACCAAATTGAGCACTAACAATATAGATAATTAAGGACAAATTAAACACAAAATGTGTCTATCAGTCCACAGTTAGAAAGTAATAGTAGTACCTGAATTCCAAGATCATCCACATCCCACCCATATCTTTTGACTCGTATGAAGACCACATGTCAAAAGACTTATACAAACTACCCAAGGCAGGATTCCCCCTATCATAAGTCCCAATACTATGCAAGTTATGCAACATTATACACCAATGTTTGTCAACTCTTCCAGTAGCGTCTGCAAACAGAAATCGACCAATACACCAAAGCAAGAACATTCTAGTTAATTCCTCGGCAATCTCTCCATTGGGTTTGCCTTCTCTACTCTCAATGTAATATCTCAAGTGTGAACAAGGTATAAGATTTGACTTTGACTCCAATTTGGCGTGAACAAGTCCATTTTCTACTCTATAATGGTAATTTTCTAACACACCCCTGAAATATAAATCGTTGATAGCTTCATATTCTTTTGCTCCATAATTTTCATTTGGAAGCTGTGGAATTCTCTTATTTCCTCCAGTGGGAATACCCGTCAACCTATAGAATTCTAAAGGTGTCAACCATATCTCAAACTCACGGAAATGAAAAGTTTTAGTCTTCTTGAACCACCTATCACAAATGGCTTCATATAATCTCTGGTCATTGTTCTTGAAATCGAATTCAAGTACGGAAGAAAAACAACATTGGTCACAAAGAAAACGTGCTACGATATTATCATGTACCAGTATGTTCTAAAACTCATTCCCACTTTTTCAGCCACTCCTATATTTGAAGTTCTGTGACACGGTTAAGCTATCGTTACATCTATGTCTTTCTTTGCCATTTCTTTCGAACAATACTTCAAATTGGCTCAAATCAATGTTCTCCATAATCTAATGAAGTAAAAACAAGCATACACAATTAACAAATGGAACAAAGAGAGCGTTCTCCATTTCAATCATGTTACAATGTCAATTACACAACAAACATCATCAAAACTACTACAATCATGTTCTCAATTTAAAACAAATATCATGAAAAAAACCTTAAAAAATCAATTCAATTTTTATGCTCAAATTAAACCCCAAAACCAACATCTAATCCAAAAATCAATCAACTTTGGCATAAAATACATTAACAAACTACACAAGATTAATTTAACACAACATTCACCCATAAAATCAATCAAAAAAAAAGAAATCAAAAAAATGAGTTTAATTTAAAATTTGTACCTTAAACTCGTTTGTGGATAAAAATCCCTCAAAAAAGCATCAATAGAATCCAATCTTCAAGAAGCATAAACCCAGTTAAACGATTTGAACTAAAATCCCCAAAAATCAGTGATCTAAGCCATGCATTTGAGTGTGTTCTTGAGGGAAGGTTGAAGAAAGAAAAGAGAAATAAGGAGATCGAGTTCTCTGTTGAGTTTTAGGGGAGTTTTCTTTACGGAAAACGATTGGGCGCAAAGACTTTTGTTGACTGGTCTTGCGCCCAACCGTTTGCCATAAACAACATCTTTTTCTTTACGGCAAACGGTTCGGCGCAATGCGGCTAATGGTTTGGCACAACAGTGGAATAACCATAGTGGTTAGAAGTTGATTCAATCTGACGTGTCAAAGATTGTGAATCTTGAATTTGAACTCCATAGTAATTATCCTTAGAGCTTCATGTCACTAGGGTTTGGATCTATTGTGCATAATCAAATAGGAAAAAATAAAATTTAAAATTGCAACTGAGCTATGAAAGCAAATTTTGCTCGCCTGATAGATTCAAACTCTCTCGCGGGGAAACCCCATGTAAATTACATTACAATACTATGGCGTTTGGTTCAAGTTATTGGATTCCTAGAATTGGATTATAGGGTAATCCAATTCTTAGAATTGGATCAAATTTTATTATTTGGTTGACATAATTCAATTACATGGTAGTTGATATGTCCCAAATCACTTTAATACCCTTTTTATTCTTTGAGGAAATTATAATAATAAAACATGTCAATTTTAAAATTTTAAATTTTATTGGATTCCCTTAGAATCCAATTCTAGGTATCCAATAACTTGAACCAAACGCCCTATACATTTACACTAACTCTAAGCTACGAAAGCAAATTTTGCTCGCGAACTCCCGCGGGGCTGGGAATACCCCATGTAATGTACTTAGCAGGCACAGGCCTTAACCACTTGGGCCGAAGTGACATTTGATGATGCTGTGGAGTCAGCCATATATAACTCTTGGTATTGGCTTCCCATTCCTTGGTCTCAAGGGTGTCTGTCTTACAACTTCTGAGTATCAGGCTCGGCTCTGATCAGTTTTTGGTGGCACATGACTTGCTAGACAAGTGGTGACAGAGTCCCCCGCCGCCTGAGCTCACCCGGTTAAAGCTTGGGGACAAGCTAGCTTGTTTCGTACTTCTAAGAAACATTCTTAACCAAAACAGAAGGAAACACCAAAATGCCGACAAATGATTCATTTAAAGTTGCATTAAATAAGTTACAAGAAAAACCAAAGGGCTTACAGAGCAAACATTACAAAATACTGTACAAGTCTGCTTGTCATGTTCTTTTCCCTTACTAAATAGCTTTGAAACAGATGCACCGTATCCGGGAAATGGAAAATGTTATATATATATATAGAGACAACTCTTAGTTGCAAAAAACAAGTAAATTACAATACTAGCCACCATCTTGTTCAGCGTCTCTGGCTACTGATGCAGCTTGGCTAAAAATTGTGCACTCCAAAATCAGGACTTGGTGTTCATTGTGTGGGTACACAGCTACCAGTACTGCAGTAGCTTCGGCCCCTTGTGGAAATACAAATTATTACAGAATCACGTGGTTCTTGAAAATTTACAGACTCTGCCAAAGATTGGGTTTTTAACTAAGTCCCTGGCAGAAGGTCGTCGAACAGGGTCAGGATCCACCATCACCTATATGACATGAAAAATAGTTCTAACTTCAGCCAAGTAAATCAAGATGATATATGAGCTCAATGGAAAATGAAACAGGATAAGAATGAGAAAGGATGTGACCGAAGAAGATATACTTGGTTACCTTGACTAAGTTCTGAAACTGAATAGAATGTCCAGGAAGGAGAGGGATTTTGCCTTCTCTAAGGTTCATCAGCTGTGGCCCAGAATCAGGCAAAGGTGACCCTTTGACCAGCTCAAGAATAGCAGCTCCAAGAGAGAAGATATCCACTTTGTCGAGATAATCATAATTGTCATTGAGAATCTCTTGAGGCATGTAGCGAGCATCTCCTTCTTCTATGGGTAAGCTTTTATCCAGGAGAGTCGCACAACCAAAATCGCCAAGCTTATAAACACCATTCTTAACATAAATATTATCAGGTTTCACATCTAAGTGGGCAGTCCCACGCTCATGTATGAACATCAACGCCAAGGCAATCTGAAAACAAATGAAATTCAGCGGATGTGACATATTTACTAAATATACTACGATGACTATTATAACCAAGTTGCTGCAAACCTATAAATCTTTCACGAATTCCTTTAGATTTTCCACATGTTATCACCATTGTTAATTCCCTGGTTGTAGGGTTACACTTTTAATTTCTGTGTCAAAAGCCTTCCCATTGTCATCAGTTTATATGGAGTCCACCCTATCTGGTATCTATTTTTGTGAGAAATTTCAATTTTGTAGCTCAAGAGCGGTCTAATGCTAACAATTAAGACAATTCTCCATCATCAGAATGTTACTTAAAATCATTGGTTAGAGTCGTTAGACCAGCTAAATAAGTATGCATGCAATTTTATAGTTATACTACCCTAACACTGAAGAAACTTCTGACAGTCTCACAGGAACATGAACACTGAACAACAAAGGATAAAATTTTAATGACCTGATGCATAACTTCCAAGGCTTCATCTTCTGTAAATAACTGAGAGGATCTCTTGATTGATAGACTGCCATCACATAGCTCCATTTGAATGAAGAGTTGCTCATTTTCAAACCAAGACGTGTAGTACCCCACAACATTTTTGTGATACCCTAAAAAAGAAAATTTTAAGTTCCAGCATATAGAAAATGAGATGAAAAGTCAATATGAAACTAATAATCACATACCCAAAGCAGCTAGAGCTTGGACCTCCATCAATGCTTGTCTCCTGCAACCCTAGGAATATCAGCAACTTTTTATAGCAATGAATCAAGAACTGAGAAGAACGGAAGGTACCTCTCCGTGTCCTGATGCAACTGCCTTATGCTATGTTTCACAGCATACATACAACCATCAATCCTCTTCAAGACTTTGAAGACGCGGCTGAAGTTCCCATGGCCAATTTGCTAAAAAAACGTTAAGTCACAAATTACAGCAACTTTACAAGATGAAAACTAATCCTGCCAAAATCTGAAAAAGCACAAGAAAAAATAGATTGAATTCAGGCTGTACCCCAATTTCATGGAAATCTGTGCGGTAGCGAGAAATGCCGTCACCATTAGCAACTGTGGAGCAAAAACCTACAGTGTACAACAAAACCATGAAAGCCACTTTAGCCCGTAGCTAGTAGATACCGAGAATCGACTCTCGAACATACATTTAACGACCAGCGTGAATCTCTTTAAGCTTTGTGTAACCCTCACTTTTCAGTCATGAGCCTTTTTATGGGCTTTGTACTTCAAAACTGCACAAACCTTTTGTTTAATATATAGAGACGTGATATTTGTTATTGTTTTGCATGTCCAACACATAGGAAAACACAAGTATTACTCATTGGGGCCCTAACAGGTAAACTGTACTGGGAGTCTTTAGAAGTTCATGAGGCGTTAGAAGAGTTAGATACATCAATCAATCTATTTGCTAAGTTAACACTGAATAGACTACCTGCAGACTTTGTTCTTCGGTTGCCAAATGGATCAAGATCCATTTCTGCTGTATCCTTTATATATGGGTTCCTTAAGCAAGGAGGAGGCATAACCCGACAACGGAGAGCTACCGCTGTTTGTGAAACATAGTTTTTCTTCTTTTCTGTTCCAATTACAAATGGTTCTTCTTTTCTTGGTTCATCTACACCTAAAGAATCTGATGAATGTTTTATTGCAGATAGTGAAACATTATTGCAATTGTCCTGCAATCCAACTAAAGATGGTTTTTCTGCTAAACCATCTGATCCAGATGTATCCAATGCAAACTTCATTACTTCTTGTTGGCAGGGGAAAATGGGACTAAGAGAATCGATTGAGAAGCCATCTAAGAGAATAAAACGTCAGATATTGATTGCCGCATCATAGTAACAGTAAACGTATGAAACAAATTAAATGAAAAGCAATCCAGAGCAGAATCATCTTAAACGTATACTTTCCAACAACAACTCCAGGTAGCATGCATTAAAAAAAGAAGAGACAAGGCCGCAAAAACTATATATATAAACAATATTATTTTAATTGCCAACAGTTACTCTAATACAACCTGCCAAACATGTTATATAAGATGCTACTGGCTTAGTACTTCTCAAGATGTTTTTGTAAGATTAACCTTTTCAACAACACATTGCAAAGCTGAAGGTTCTCACCTTTTACATGATAACAGAATAGTAAAATGTGAATTCACACGTTCCAATTATATCATAACGGACATGATTGATTAAGGTAAATAGGTATCATGGTAAATAAAACGTGTTATCAACTTCTGTTGTTTAACATGAACTATATATCAGTTGACTGAGTGAATTAAATCAGGTGACTGAGTGAAACAAATTAGGAGCAGCGGATTTGTAAAGCTAAAGGTGATTATGTTTTTCTTGATAACAGATCATGCATCGACACACCAAATAGCTTATTTCACAGAGGAATCCAGGAATCCATTGAAAATAAGAACTGAAGCTAAGTGAGGATAGGACCAGCAAAATAACAGTGAGGATTAGCATAACTTTTTGGAAGAGCAGATAAGCTCGAAACAAAGTGTCCTTTCCTAGTGTGTGAGGGACTGTGAATGTGTGCAAGGTACACGTAAGAGTTATGGAGAGTTGGGTATATAACAGAAAGTAGAGTCCTGTAACAGAATCATCTTTTCATTCAATCAAATTTGATTAAATCGTTTAGCAGAATCAATGTAGACATCTTTGGATGTTATCATGGTATCAGAGCTTCAGTCTCAGATTTTTCTGAGGGAATCGATCCTTCTTCATCACATTGATTCTTCTTCTAAACATCAATTTCTTCCTCTCATCTGTTTTCAATTCAGCACCGAGTTCTTGAAGAATAATGGAGTTCTTGAAGTGAATATTTGTTCTGAAGTTTGATTTGATCCTGATGCTTTGCTGCAACGTCTTCAAACAGGATTAATCATGTATTTTGAATCTAAAATTTGGTTTTAGTCCTTGAGCTCTTGATTATTTGGGTTTTTCCGTTATGAGAAATTGAATCTGGAATTCTCTACCTCAACAGCTAACATCTGAATCTCTGCTGGTAATCTCTATCTTAATTTCTAGGTTACTTTAGATTTCATCTCATGTGTTCAGTTTCTACGTCACTAGCTCAACAACATTCAATTTCATCTTGAAAAGTTGTTTTCATCATAACTAGTTTCTGTTTTCAACTGGTCCTTTCATCAAGTCCTACTAGTACTGATTCCTGAATCTATTCGATCTGAGCATGCTAATTTCTGCTACAAGAGTTAGTTAGAGAGAGGCTTAATTTTGTTCCATTGAATAGTGGAGAGAGTTTCTTCTTAAAATCAATAGAATTTTAGGGTATGTGTGTGTGTTGATTATTTGCTGCACTACTATGTGCTTAATCTTGCTTTGGTTAGCTCCTCCTCTCAAATTTTACTTTGGTGCAGTCCTCATCATGTGAGAGATCATGAGTGTGTTGTCTTGCAATTTTAATGGTGAATCTGAAGATGATGTTATGGAATTGAATTTGGTGATGGTACTGGTGTTCAGATTGGAGTCCTCTTTGTTGAGTCTGCATATGTATTAGTGTGCAGCCTGTTGTTCATTCCTATCTTAGTTAGGTCTTTATTTTTTAGTTGCAAATAAAGGAATTCAATTCTTGAATCTGTTCTTGTTAGTTAGTCAGATTTTTCTTCTGTGAAGTTCTGAATCTCAGACTTGTTGGTAAGTGGTTCCTTGTTTAGAGAGTGATGGCGGATTTTTATGGTGTTGGAAGATGTTATTAGTCCTGATACTCTTGGATTTTAATATCTTGCTTATTCTGGGCATGGTGCCGTCTCTGTGGCCTAACATGGTATTCTTATGCTCATATGTTGCTTCTGTGGCCTAACATGGTGAATGTTACCATCAACCACATACAGCTCATCTTTCTTGATTCAAGTAGAAGTCTATGAAGTGACAGTAAAGTGGAATCATCTGAATGTGGGTGAGATATTCAGAATTGGTTCATAAAAAAAAAAAAACTAATACAGATGTTGGTGGTGCATTACTCGGTGTGTGCAGAGTTCAAAAGAAAGTTGAAGTAATTAGTTTTGGGCAGGATACAACTAGGGTAATCTCTGTTCAAGGATTGATAAGATTAGTCTTCATCTCTTCTATGGTCGGATTCAGCTTAGAATTTGATTTTGGTTCTTGGGTCAGAAAGGAAATATTCAAGTTGGACGTAATTAGGCTCATCTCAGGTTCATGCAGTGTTGGTGATGGTATTTGGAAAGCGTCAGATTGTACTTCAGGGTTTGCAACTCATAAAAGAGAGTTGTATAGTACAATGGTTGCTGGTAATGTGTGATTCCTTCTCAATCAGCGGAGGACGGTGGCGTTCTGGACCTTACAGAAAAACTCGACACACATTGTAATTTTATCTTCTAATTCAACTAAATGTCACATCACCAGGATCAATATACTCAAGCTTGAAGAGGTAAAAGCAATTCTTGTCACTACATTATCTGGTTTTCCTATCTAGATACTACACAGCAAAAGATGTTTACCTCTTAGATGGATTGAGAGAGAGATACTCACCATTTTAGCTACTCACACAATCACTACAATCACCAACATCCTGATGCATATGCAAACACGAGCAATGCATTTGTTTGTGTGTGTAAAGAGGATGTGGAAAAGTCCAACAGAGATCTAAGGTTTGTGGCAAGGTACACTACAGCTAGAAAAACAACACATACTCTACAGCCTTCTTCTTCCAGTTCCTCTGCACCAAAATTATTGTTGTTACATGTTCCAGTTTCTTATCATGGAGTGCAGCTGATGCTTCATTTGCTGCTGCCAGTACACCACATTTCACATCTTGTGCAATCTCAAGTATTTTCTTCCAACCTCCTTGAGCTTGAGGGAGGGTAAAAGCATGTGTGTAGTAAGTGTGTGAAATGTGTGTGTAAAGAGTGTGTGAGGGACTGTGAGTGTGTGCAAGGTACACGTGAGAGTTATGGAGAGTTGGGTATATAACAGAAAGTAGAGTCCTGTAACAGAATCATCTTTTCATTCAATCAAATTTGATTAAATCATTTAGCAGAATCAATGTAGACATCTTTGGATGTTATCACATCTCTCTCCTATTTATTTGAGTGGATAAATCCTTCTCGCTAGAGGTGTCTTTTGGCTGCTTCATAAACTAAAATGAGGTGGCTGAGTGAAAGAATTAGGAGCAGCTACGATAACTTCATATCCTTAAAAAAGCAATTAGGAACACATCCCACATGGATGTCCTATTCTACATTGGATGGGTACCCCGTTGGGATGAATACCTGGCATCTATGGTCACTGCCTGCACCAAATGCGCAAGCATTCTAACATTTTGGCAGCAAACTGGCACAATGTAAAAGTTTGTCTATAGAATTGATAATTCAGAAGTAATGCTTACCTTGCCGTTGTATTTTGCTTCTCAATGTATACATGTTCGACTTTTCTGGCGATCTAGGGCACGGGATATTCTCCTATAACAGATGAAATTCACAAATTTACACACAAAATCTCCACAGATGTAATCGCTAAGCTTCAATTTTGTTGTTATAGATAATTACCTTGTCACCATCCAAACAATAGTTACTGATTTGTTGCCCATCAGGAGTAATATAGTCCGGAGTACTTCACCAAAACAAACAAACAAAAATCAAAAGAAGTGGAAAAAAAATAAAAATTGTTCTAAATGATTTAAAACATGAAGCCCCAATATAATTAGGAGAAAGGATATAAAGGAGATAGACAAGAGTAATAACCAGAAGAAATCTTGACTGAGGATGCAATCCTTATCATCAGCAACAACAGCATTATCGAGATCTACGACATCACCAGGAGGATTCGACAAAGAAGACCAATTGTTATTATTAATTTCTTGATGTTGAGGGATCTGGAGTCCAGAAGAAGAGGAATGGTTAGAAGAGAAGAATGAAAGTTGACCTAGCTTCACAGTAATTGGTGTACTCTTCATTTGGTTGTTCTTCCTCCTTCTTTTACTAGTACTACTAGTGGTAGTAGTTTTAGTATTACTTCTTTTTAGGGTTTTCTTCTTCATCGATTTGAAACCCTAATTACTTTTTTTCCGACTCTCTCTCTCTTCTGCTTCGTCTCTCTCTATGGTTTCAAACATTATAAAATGTTAAAATTTGCGCTTTGTTTCCCGCCTAAAACATGAGTGTCAGAACTCAGGATAATTCGTACCCAAATTTTACCTGTTTGACCAAGTCGTACGCCCCTTATCAAATTCATTAGTCATTTTGGAAAATTGAGTAAATAACAAAGATTATATCATTTGACAGAAACTATATTGTCAATCACTAGAAATTAAATTTTACACCACAAATTTTCTAACCTTATCAATTTGGTTAGTTGTCTAGTTAGGTATATATATAGTTAACAACTAATTTTTTATCGTTTATAAAATTTTTAATTTTCAAATTAAATTTTACACCAAAAATCTTTTACTAAAATATTTTACTATCTATTTTTAATTTTCAACTAATTATTTAAAATAAAATTTTCAAACGGCAAAAATTAAAATCCAACTTGATTTAGCAAATCTAATTTAATTTTTCGAAAATCATATTTAAAATCGTTATTAATAAGATATATGATGATTATAAAAAAAGTTATTTAAATTTTAATATCCAATTTATGATTAAAGTTGAGTTTGGGTCCCAGATCTGGCAAATAACATGGGTATAAGACTCCCGACTCCTTTCAGTCGTCCAATAATCGTTGGCCTTCTACGTCCCCTCCTTATGTGTTGCTCCCACATTAGGTGGTTAGCTTCTCTTGTGGTTTTAAAAAGAAAGCTTACATAGGGGATGTCAAGTTGATAGAGGGGCTTCTCATGTGAAGACAAAATATGGACATCAGGTAGGAATATCAAAAACCTTTTATCCATGATATTTTCATAATGGCTAAACTACCCCTGTTTAGTTAATATTAGTAAAATTAATTAGCTAATAGATTAGGCTAATAATAAGTAATCTAAAATAATCTTATACTTAACTAAATCAAATTTTTCTTTTTTTTTAGTTTGGTGGGAAGAAAAAGTAGAAGAAATGAAAGAGAATTTTTTAGGGTTTTTTTTTTAAACCCTAGATTTTGATTCACTCAACTAGAGTAGTCAGGTATACCTCTAACTTAAACTCTTGGTCTTTTTATGGCTCAAATTTGATAAAATTACGTAAAAAATTATGATTTTTGTGATTCAGGGAATTTTACGGTTGGGTTTTCATGTCGAACCCAACCGTAAACGCCATTTACGGTTAGGTGTTCATCCTAACCAAACCGTAACCGTAATTTCATGGCCGAAAACCAAATCGTAACAGTTTTACGGTTGGGTTTTCAGCATCATACCCAACTGTAACTAACAATTACGGTTAGGTGTTCATCCTAATCTAACCGTAACCGTATATTCATGGAACAATCAATCGTAACAGTTTTACGGTTGGGTTTTAGCATAGGACCCAACCGTAACTAATCATCAACAAAAAAAATTGAACTAACCATTTACGGTTGGGAATTGACAATCGAACCCAACCGTAAATAATCTTTAAAACAAAAAAATTGACATATGAAGAATAATTTACGGTTGTTTGACAATTAGTATCAAACCAACCGTAAGAAAAAAAAAAATCTTTGAGTGCAAAATAGTTTATTTTTGGGTTCAGAATCGAACCCAACCGTGAAATTTCATCTTCATCTCCTTCCTTCTTATTTATGGTTGGGTTTAATAACCCACACGTAAAATTCAAAAGAAACCAGTTACGGTTGGGTTCAATTCGAACCCAACCGTAAGTTCTTAAGAACATATATTTACGGTTGGGTTTTCCAATCGAACCCAACCGTAAATGTTTCTGGAAACCTAAATTTTTTACAACTCGATCAATCAAACAAGAAAATCAATCACTTTAGGGTTCTAAAAATAACATGGGTTTTGTCATCACTACTACTACCTTTTACACCTTTAGTAGGATTCTTCATCACGAACTTTAGAGTTTAATCGACGACGAATTTTTCGAATCGCCAATTAATTGATTAGGAATTTCGATGGAGAAATTCGGTTGAAATGGAGGAGGAGATATGAAGGGAGAGGAAAAGGTTTTGAATTGAAATGAAAATTATAAAATTTTGTTTTGTTTAGGTTTTAATAGATGGAAGGATAATATGAACATTTATCATTGCCCATAAAATACCCCTTAACGAATTATTTGATCACCCTGAATCCATGAAAAGCCCATCTATCACATGGAAAACCCCTATGTAAACTTTCTTTAAAAAAGGATTTTGTTATTACTACAATTTTTTATCATTGCCAATGCTACGCCAAACAAATCTAAGATTAAAGGAGACAATTATTTAATACAAGTTGGTGGCTTTTTTTTTTCCCACTGCCTTCTTGAAAGAGAGATATCCTCAACCTCTAAACGATGGGGGCATACCCGCTGGAATTTGTTTGGTGTATCAGAGTTGTTATTTTCTTGCTCATTATATTGACTGCATCCATAGGCTACGTATTGCCTTGGGGAGTTCTTTTTTGAAGCATAATTCTTTAGATCAACAATTCGAAATGATTGAGAAAAAAATTGGTATCCAAAGAGAAAACGTTGACTTGATTGCAACAACTTTACAAATGAGCAGCCTGCAACTTACATCTTGCAACTGTATATATATGCATAAGAAAAAAAAGACATTTGCAGTATACAAAAAAAAAAAAGAAGATGGACCACTATCACATTTCCCTAGCAGATTTTTGCTAAACCCGAGTTTTTTTATACTGAACTGATTGAAGCAGGGAGTTCTCGAAAGACCTTACCGTAGAAGGAAAGAAGTGTCAGGTAGAGGAGAGAATGAAGGGAAATTTTAGAACTTAAAACTTGATATGAAAGTCTTGCATTTGATCCCTTTTTTCTTCTTTTCATTCCAGAGTTGAATAGAAGCTACACCAAAGGTTTAGATGTTCTCCTAGGCACTTTGGGTGCTTAGTGAATCAATCATATAGACCTTCCTGCTCCAAGTATTGACAAGAAGATACACCATGTCCTGAAAAAGTGAGTCATGCAGTAAGCAAGCAAGAATTTTTATTTACACAGATTGCATTAAACAAAGAAGATAAGGAAAGAAAGACTTACAGAGAGAGGGCTGGCGGGGCAAAGGGCTTATTGGTACCAAGCAAGCCGTCATATGTAGCCTTCCAACCGTCATAATGGTTACTATAATATATGTGCTGGCCAAAGACCACATTCACTGTTTTCTAAGAACAAACTAGGTGGCAATGAAATGCAGTGTTGGGAGATTCAGTTTTGACCCAAGTTAAGATCCCATGAACCATCTGATAGGTGGAGTAAAGACTAAAGATAATCTGAAACGAGAAAAGATGAATGGAGTAGTTGAGTGTCAAATCCCACCCGATCATGTGCTTGGTGCCATCCAGAACCACGTTAAAACACCAGGTTACCCAGTAGACTCATGGAAATAGCAGCAAGAGGTGCCACAATTGTGGTAACCAGGAGTTGCTTACGGAAAATGAAAGAACATCACGACCATAAATGGAGTAAGTATAGAAAGGGCCTAAGCCATTCACAATTACATACACAAACTAGGTTCAAGTGCCGGAAGGAGAACTGTGGAATGGGACAAAAGAGTCTCTACTGTTATGTGCCTAAAATTTCAATTTAAAAGATTTTTGGGTTGATAACAGGTACGAGCCACACATAAGTATAAGCAATTCCTCACATGGACACTTGAACAATCTAGTTTCGCAGAAGGATCTAATCACTTAGAAGAATATAGTGGTGGTGAAAATGATAAAGTTACAAGTATAACGACATGTTTATAAAAAGAAACAGTTGGACCATCCAGAATAAATGTTTGGTACCAAGTTTGATTTTTCTTTCTTTTCTCCAAGCATTTGAATCGTATAAGTAGCATTTGCTGGGTATAGTTCATACAACTACTTAGTCTTGAAGCCCCTATTGCTCAAAATAAATGTGGGATCCAACTAAGTATACCTGCTGATGTTATACAAACACAATCCCCAGCTGATATTTTAGGGTCCTGTACTCTATGTTGTGGGGTGTTATATTTGTCATCTCCACAATCATTTACGAGATACTCGATGCGCATCAGATGAATACCCTACAACGTGGTTTCCATGTAACAGATACTCCAGATACTATATGTGACCTTCATATATGACCCACATGATGAGATGACAAATTACAAAAACCAGAAAGAAAAAAACTAACACAAGCATCCACCGAAGATGTTTACAACTCAAAAGTATATACTTGAACTAGGTGAATAGCAAGTGATTGTTGTAAGATTCCTATTCCACATGATAGTTTTCAGCATAAAACCATTTTTATCTTAACTAGAACTCAGTCTGCTGTAACATGTTACCGTAAAGTGGCAGGAGGAACATTCTTTACTTCCATGAAAATGACAAATAATGATCTGTTATTTAGACTAACTGTGCACACCTTAATCCGAGCTCCCTAACTTGCTTCCAGAGAAGAAGGCCTGTAAAATAAATAAAAGAATATAAGATAATTATTTTAGATCAATTGTTGCCTGGGTATTATGAGTGGCTGACTAAGTCGAACAATCTAATTTCAGTCATGACAAGGAAACATCAAAGCAAACTTGAACCAAACATAAATAGTTAAGATGAGAATAACTCTTTCACAAAAGGAAGATAATAGAGGAGTGACACACATATTGAAGAAGAATGGAAAACAAAATGTCAGCACCTAAAGCTGGGCTGATCAATTGTAATTTAGGTTAACTAACAGTAAAATAGCTGAACAGCATCGGCATTTACAAGCTCGACCAAATAGTGATATGTGGATGATTGAATAAACAAAGAAAGAGACAGCATGAAGAATAACGAGAAGGTAATGTGTGCGTGCATCCACCAAAATAAGGCACACTACTTGGACCATTTAGTCAACGGATCAAATGCAGTTACACTTTAGAAACTGCTTCCAGCTAACATCCTTCAAATGCAACTCCAACTAAAGAGAGATTTGGGAAGAACAGCAAAATCAAATGTCCTGTTTCGAAGTGTTGTCCAATTTTACATGGTCTTCATGTTCAACATAGAAAATAATCATTGTTGAGACGGAAAAAAACAAAAATAAGCATAAAAACCCTTGCTAGAAACTGCATGCAATCAAAATAATGGTACACTTTGAATCAAATTTGGTGTTAGCTCATATTATCAGAATTATAACTTGCCATGGTTCACAAATTCATTAGGGTTTCTTGTGCTGCCAGTTCCACTAAGTGGATCAAATGTTTGGTTTGATGTGTTAATTGATGACATGAATCATGATTCTTTGAGACTGAAGTGCAGTACCATTGTCCATCTCACATGTGCTGGTGGTACGCCAGAAATCCTCCAATATGCTGGGCTTTCTAACAGGCTGGCGCTGAACTCTTAGTCCCTTCCCTGGCTCACCCATGGAAATAAGATGTGCAGGCAGACATTAGCATCCAAGGCAACTTCTGTTCTGTAGCAAATCAGGTTCAACCAAAGAGATGACTAGTACCAGTATAAATCACTGGCTACTTCAAGAGGTTAGGACTTCTGACTGTGATTTAGCTGACGAGAAAAAACAATAGGAGCAAAAGATATTTTCCAAGCAATCGTGGTACTGAAGATCTATACCTTCAATCGAACACTACTATGGTGTGATTAACAAGAGAAATATATCAACCTACTCAAAATTATAATCTGAGAAGATTTAGGACTGACAGATTGAATTGGCAGTATCTTCGAACCATATGTTTCAGTTTCGGATAATCCCAAACTGTATCCATCAATATGGTTAAGGATTCAGAATCAGCTGTGGAGTGTCACTCAAATCAGGTTGTTCGATCTTGTATCACAATTAAAAAGATGAACTTCGAGTAAAATAGGATATTCCCATACTGGTCGATACAAAACACCACTCCAGAAAGCACCAGTATAGGTGTTCTTTAGAGTGTACATGCAAACACATTCCCTTACTGACTACAGATGCGTGTTTGGGGCTGTGATAGACCCATAAGTGGGACCACCACCCAATGGCATGTTGGCAACAGAAGCAGAATCCCGTATTTCTTCTAGAGAATCTCTTAGTCATTCCAGAGCAACTAGAAAGAAATTCTATAACCAGAAAGAATTCAGTTCATATGTAAGGTACCTGTCCAGAAGGTTTCGCAACTCAATCATGTATGGTGGAATCATCAAAGAATTGATCTTGTCTGTAACTCACTAGATGCCGGGGAAACAAAGAGAAGATGTGTAGGATCTATGAAATTACACAGAAAACTGAAGAAGGAAAGTTAATACCAGAAAACAATTTTGTCGTAATTCCAAAGCAAGGAACATTATGTTGATAGGTACTAACATATCTTTTCTTTTTTAATGGCAAAAACAGTATATTGATGAAAGCTTGCAGAAGGTGAGCAAGGATACAGTAGCAAATTAGCAATGAACTTAAAACTCACAAGAAAGAACACATGCTCACATAGTAGATCAACAGATAGAGACCAGGACTTAATATTGGAAAAGGCTTACAAGGGACTTGGTTATTGAGAGTATTCTCAGTTAACAACATTGACAGAGCTTTATTTGATTTGCTTCAAAAGAAAGCATGGAGGTTGACTTGAGTTATCACCTAGGCAACCTCATTTTCCCCTGAATTGAAGAATTCGTTGTTGCGAGTCTTCCGACGTTACCACATACACCACCTAATGGCAGCAGAAAGAACATCCTTTTCTCTTCCAACTCTTAATGATAGTATCAAACTATCAATACTATCTACTCACTGTTTATAATAGATGGGAAATAGTTTTAGAGAAACAAACTTACATCGAGGACGGAGGTGAGTCACTGTCTCACTCACACTGCAGCAATGTAAGCAACCACTTAATAAAAGAGTCCTTCTTCGATTAATATTATCCATGGTGAGAAGTCATTTGTGTTGAACTCAACCAACTATAAGAAAACCCTAATTTTATGCGACCAAGCATAAGACCAAACACTTAAGTTCGCTAAAGATGTTACTTCTTGTGCGAGAAAGGTTGTTCTGTCGTCTAGCCGCTAGAGGAGAAAGGCAACTGCCATGATTTGGTCTTGGGATATTCTTCTGCCAAATCCAAGGTTCCACAAACCACCAATTTGATATATTGAATACACATTGCTTCATGATCTTTCTTTTAATACCATATTATGTATACATTTGGCCATTTGGGTTACCAACTGCCAAAAAATCGTCCCAACCCATTTGCCTCCCCACTTAATTACTCATAAATGCTCATTTCCCATATTGTGCTGCCCTCATTGAAACGATTGATGGTTGTAAATACCCTCACATAAGCGTCAAAAAATTGCGCCTTCAGGCTTTTTTCTCTCGTGAGAGCAATGATTTGTCATCGTATGCTGATGCAATTGATTTTCGCCAAAATGAGTCTTTCTCCTGAATACCCACCAGGTGATGACAGCCTTACTCATGCTTCTCAGCGATTTAATTCCAAGCCCACCTGTTTCAGAATAGTATAAAGCTTTTTCCGCACCACAAGATGAAAGTTTTCCTTGGTTTCACTGGAATCCCATAAGAATTCTTGGAAATCTTTGTAGCTTTGTAATCACATCTAACGCAGCAACAAAAAGCGGGAGCAGGTAAATGGGTATGCTTAGGAACACACTTTTGACAAGAGATAACTTATCCACTAGATTTATGGTGGATCTTTTCCACTGAGCCAGCTTCCCTCTGTACTTTCAACCATGCCATCCAATTTGCTGACATTGTGAGCCTTATCACCCATGAAAGACCTAGATAACCAGCTGGAACTAGAATTGAAGTTACATTATTGAATTTGCTTGCTCCGGCCACTCCAAACATAGTGAGATCATTTCAAAACAGAATAAAACATAGTCCAAGTAATCAATTTGGTCCAAAGCATTAAGAAATACTAGTTTATCATCTGCAATTGGGTACTAACACATGTTGTTCAAAGAATACTCACAAACATAATCATTAAAACAGCATTGATGTCATCAACGTTTGCATCTTTTCACAGATCAAAATTCGACCACTAATCATTTTAAATTCATACAGGATTAAACCGACTACAATGAGTATAAAGCGACATCAAATCCAAAACCATACCTAGACCAGTTAGCCTCTGAAATAGAAAATGGTTTCTACGCCTACACAACAACTATAAAGATTCAACAGTTTCGATCACCCAACTAATTCTTGACATAGCATTTCATCCTCCTTGACTGATATTTCATAGCACACTTCCTCAGAAGTTCTAGTAGCTCATCCCAACCCTCATGTATTACTTTCAAATCACATTCATACGGAAGGGAGGACACATTAAATTCCTCACTACATAGGGGATCAAAAAACTCAGGAAAAACATCAAGCAACATTTCAACATAATCATCCAAAGAACGTCCAAGCTTCTTCATCTCTTCTTCCTCCTCCTCTAGTTCCTTCAAAAACAATATCGCACAAACCCTTTGCACCATTATTCCATAATCTATCGCCAATTTCTCAATAGTATAAACTTCAGGATTCTCCTTATGCAATTTATGCATTTCACCTTTCGAGGCATCATCGAACACCTCTTCAACCATCCCAAACTCACATCCTTCATTCAAAGAAGAAGAAGACGATGTTGAAGAAGTCCTCGAGGGATTCCCAGATGCTATTTTCCCAATACCCTGGTGTTCTTTAGCCAATCCACTTAACCTTGATAAAGTAGAACCCCAGTCAGTGTCAACACGAACTTGTTTATCCTCTATTCTTCTGGAGTGTTTCAAAGAGACCATTTCACAAACGCTTGGACGACATAAATCTTCTTCATTAGAACGTTCTGTAGTTAATTCAGTAGGAAATGAAAAAACAGAATCGAAATCTGGGTCACTTGACGATAGAATATTTTCCCATGAATCATGCTCGTTTACAGTATCAACGTAGGGATTACCAGAAGAAATGGTTGAGCAATTTCTCCACGGAATCGAAGATCTGGCAATGAATGGTGATATCGAAGAGATTCGAGCGACAATTCGGTAAAGATTTTGCATCGGAGGGATCTTGTAGTACAAGGGGAAGGTTAGGGTTTTGTGATGTGGGTTTCTTGGACCCTTAATAGATATTACGGAGACGAAGTTGACGAACAGTAGAGTGCGTGCGTGCGTGCGGCGGGCACCAGCTTTGCACGTGGGACCAAAATGATTTTATTACTGGAAAAGATACTCCTGTTACAAACGTGTATTTAAGTTAATAATATGTAGGGCAAATCTCGTTTTTATTATCGGGATGTTCTTCGGTCTGGCCATATGTGGTCAATATTTACCGTTACGACCGCGATAACGGCGTTATTCAAGGTATCGTTTTAAGAGCACGATAAATCTTTAAATATCGTCGTATCGGTCGATGAGTCGAGATCTGCCCGATATTCAAGGTATATGCTTGTTGTTTAATCTAGATTTTTGGAACTTTGAACTTAGAATTGTAATATATTAATATGATCTCTTCTTAAAGTATGGTTGTTAAGATTCTTGGTAATAAATCAACAAAAATATAGTTATTGGTATTCACATGTATAAAATTTGGATATAAGATTTGGGACTCCCAATATTTCACCAATAATCTCTCCGAGATATTATTATCAAGGTGTCAAGGTTCCGACCGAGACGAGACCGAGATCCGAGATTAACTACATTGGTCTAGCCCTATAAATAAAGGCTGAAATGTTTGTTTATTTCAATCAATTCAATAAAAATTCTCTTCTTCTTAATCTCTACTATTCTATTTCTTTTATCTTTTACAATACGTTATCAACACGTGTTCTACCAGCTTATCGGAATATGAATTTTGTTAATGACAACTTTACAACAAACGATGAAGTTACATGTTTTGTGGATAGTGCCACGACATATACAATTTTTCGTGACAAATGATTTTTCCCATTTAACTTTAGTTGTGGCTGCTGTTAGTATAATATGAGGGACCTCTAATCTTATTGGGGGTTGTGGAAAAGCCTTATTAATGTTACCTAATGGTACAAAAAATCATATTCATGATGCCTTATTTCCACCAAGGTCTAAATGAAACTTGGTGAGTTTTAAAGACGTTCGTCTTAATGGGTATCATACTGAGAAAACAAATGAGGCTAACATAGAGTATCTACTAATGTCTCCGGAAAGAAACATGTATTAGAAAAACTTTCTGCTTTGTCTTCTGGGTTATATCATAATATCTTTATTGAATAACATCTTGTGAATCATTCGAAGACTTCTAATCCCAGTGTTTTCAAACTTTGGCATGACCGGTTAGGTCATCCGGGATCAATAATGATGCGTCGAGTTATAAAAAACTCGCATAGACATCCCCTAAAGAATCTAAAGTCTAATTGACTACAGATTTCCCATACAACGCTTGTTATCAAGAAAAATTAATCATTAGATCATCTTTGATAAAAGTTGGCATTGAATCACCTAATTTCTTGCAACGAATTCATGGTGATATTTGTGGGACAATTCACCCTGCTTGTGGACCATTTCGTTATTTTATGGTTTTGATTGATGTTCCCACACAATGGTCTCATGTTTGCTTACTTTCTACTCGCACTATTGCATTTGAAATACTTGTTGCACAGATTATTAGGCTACGAGATCAGTTTCCTTATTTTCCTATCAAAACTATTCGTCTTGATAATGCTAGAGAATTCATATCTAAATTTTTTGATAAACATTGCATGTTGATTGGTACCGATGTTGAACACCTCGTTGTTCATATGCACACTCGAAATAGTCTAGCGGAGTCTTTTATTAAGCGCTTACAATTGATTGCATGGCCATTAATTCTAAAGTCTAAATTTCCATTTACAGCATGGGGTCATGCTATTTTACATGATGCAGCACTGGTCCGTATCAGACCAACCAGCTATCAAAAGTACTCGCTTGTACAACTTGTACATTGGCATCAAACAAATATCTCCCATCTTTGAACTTTTGGTTATGCATTGTATGTTCCCATATCTCTACCTCAGAGAGAAAAAATAGATCCTCAACGTAGACTCGACATTTATGTTGGCTATGACTCTCCATTTATTATTCGATATTTAGAGCCTCAAACAGGAGATGTCTTTAAGGCAAGATTTCTGACTGCCAATTTAATAAGTCAAATTTCCCGTCGTTAGAGGGAGAAAAGCTAAAGTTTGAGGAACGTCGTGAAATTTCATGGAATACACCATCGTTATCCTATCTTGATCCTCATACAAACCAATATGAACTTGAGGTTCAAAGGATCATATATTTGTAAAATATTACAAATTAAATGCCTGATGCATTTACTGATACGGGTAGGATACCAAAATCACATATACATGTTGCAAATACTCCAACGAGAGTAAGTATGCCAGATGGACATCATGATAACGCAAATTAGTCCATGATACGCTTAAAGCGTGGGAGACCTCCGAGTGCAAAAGATTCAGTTCCGCGAAAAAAGAGATTAGTAGTTGGCATTCAGGAAAAATCTACTATATCTGAATGATCAATCAAATACTGATGAACAAGTTGCACCTAAAGAGGCACATGTACCTCAAGAAAATGACATCTCTATAAAATATGTTGGTACAAAACAACACTGGGATATATAAGAATACAATTATTCATGATAATAAAATTTCTTTTATTGTTTCTTTGGATGTCATATAAAATATTGATGATCCCGAACCACAATATGTAGATGAATGTCGACGTAGAAAAGATTGTACAATATGGAGGGATGCAATCCAAGCAGAGTCCAAATCATTGGCAAAACGTAAAGTTCTTGGTCCAGTTGTTAAAACTCCTGAAAATATAAAAGCCATCGGATACAAATGGGTATTTGTACGAAAGCGCAACGAGAAAATAAAAATTGTTAGATACAAAGCTCAGCTAGTTGTACAAGGTTTTTCACAAAGACCTGGTATTGATTACCAATAAACTTATTCTCCAGTGATGGATGCTATCACATTTTGGTTTCTTATTAGTTTGGCAGCTTCAGAAAAGCTTGATATGCGTCTTATGGATGTAGTCACAACTTATCTTTATGGGTCACTTGATAGTGACATTTATATGAAAGTCCATGAAGGATTTCGTATACCTGAAGCAAACAATTCCAAACAACGAAGAATATATAAAGCAATCTGGGAGAATGTGGTATAATGGCCTCAGTGAATACTTGTTGAAAGAGAGATATACTAATAGTGTTATTTTTTCATGTGTTTTCATTAAGAAATCTAGTTTTGTATTTGCTATTATTGCAGTATATGTTGATGATCTAAATCTTGTAGGGACTCTATAACCGATGTTTATTTGCAGAAGGAATTTGATATGAAAGATCTTGGTAAAACCAAGTATTGTCTTGGTTTACAAATTGAGCATGTCTAAGATGGGATATTTGTCCATAAATCTACTTATAAGGAAAAAATCTTAAAACACTTTTATATGGACAAAGAACATCCGCTAAGTTCCCCAATGGTCGTGAGATCACTTGATATAAATAAAGACTCACTTCGTCCTAAAAAAGATGGTGAATAACTACTTGGTCCAGAAGTACCATATTTAAGTGCGATTGGTGCTCTTATGTATCTTGTAAATTATACAAGGTCGGACATAGCCTTTCCAGTCAATCTGTTAGCTAAATACAGTTCTGCCCCAATTCAAAGACATTGGAATGGAGTCACGCACTTATTTAGATATCTTAGTGGTACTATTGATTTATATTTTTTTTATCCTTATGGATCTGAATCGAAACTAATTAGATATGGAGATGCATGTTATCTTTTTGATCCACACAAATAACTATCACAAACTGGGTATTTATTCACTTATGAAGATACAACTATATCTTGGCGGTCAGTAAAGCAAACCATTGCATCTACCTCTACAGATCATTCTTAGTTATTAGCAGTCCATGAAGCAAGTCGTGGATGGGTTTGGTTAAGGTCGGTAATACATCACATTCAAGAATCATGTGGACTTCGTTCAACTAAAGACTCACTAACAATATCGTACTAAGACAACACTGTTTGCATTGTACACCTAAAGGAAGGTTTCATAAAGATGATAAAACAAAGCATATTTCTATGAATTTTTTCTTCACACATGATCTACAGAAAAACGGTGAAATTAATATTCAACAAGTACGTTCAAGCAATAATCTAATAGACCTCTTCACCAAAGCATTACCAATTTCAATATTAAGAAATTAGTTCACAAGATTGGAATGCGTTGTCTTAAATATTTCTAAGCCAAAATTTTACCAAAGTAGCCATCTCTTGAATCATAAGGCCACTGTAAAAATTTCAATACGATCGGCCAAGTTTAGCTACTGAAAATCTTGAATAAACTAGGATTGCATTCTGTAAACGTAAATCTTCCACAACCTCATTCATTCTTCATTATCTCATTAGGTGGGTCATCTGATTGAGATAAAACCTTCATAGTTTGTTATGTGTTGTTATTAATGTTCATTGCAATTCTTAGGATGACGGTACCTAGGCTACTCAACTGATCAATCAAATTAATCTCAGTTCATGTTTATGGTTATTTTCCTAAAGGTGAATATTGTATGAATTTCTATGAGTCCGAGTTTGTGTTGAGTGATGTAAATGTTTATGAAAATTATATCATAGTTAACTTCATTCGGATTACTAGATGGTGTTGAAATTGGAAAACACAACATTAAAATTTGCACACTTACTGTGGTTGTATGCTTTGTCACATTTATTATCTTAGAGAATGTACACTTCGTGAAGATTAATGAATATCCTTACATAAGAAAATTTGATAATTCTTTTAGGCTTCAGGCATGATAAATGTGTTACTTACATATTTGTTTTTAGTTATTTTGGATTGTATGTTAAGTGGTGGCGTTCTTCCGGACTCGGATCAATTAAATGTTATACATTTATCATAATATTGTACATGGAGTAGTACATGATTTGGTGAAAGGATTGATATTTGATTTCCTTGTTGTTTCATTTGTAACGTGTTATTTATTTCATATCAGACATTTAGTGCGTTTTCATAATTTAACTTATTAAATATATTTTGCAGAATCATTGATAGTGCCTTGCCTTTAGTAAGCAATTTTATTGTTTCTCTCATACTTGGTTATTGTGGTAAATGTTGGACTTAATTACGTTTTATTTTTGACTGATGTGGTAATAAAGTTGGGGATATTTGCTGCAACGCAGTTCATACTATTTGTCATAAGAGATGATTGCTATCTAAATGGGATAATTTATGTTATCTGGTAAGAGATAGTTACTACTGGTGAGGGTAGTTCATACTAACTAAACCAAACAATGATGAAATAAGGTCGTGTTTGATCCGTTCAAGCTATGGAGGAGGGTACATAGGCAGCCACTTTGCGGTTCAGCACCAATGATGGAAGTTGTTCATATTATTTAAGAATGAGGTGGTTAGTGTTTGGCAGTTCATACTATCTACTTAGAGATGATTGTTGCTTTTGAGGTGATTCATATCATTTTGAACGACAGACTGATACGTGTGAAAGAAGTAAATGATTTAGCCTTGTGTTTGGCGAGCTAATTTATACTCTCTAATGAGAAATGAACAAATGATTATTGCGTAGCAGTTCATATCATCTAATCATACTTAGAGATGGTTGTTGCCATTTGGAGGCAATTCATACCATATATCAAGGGATGGTTACTGCTTGGCAGTTTATAGCATCGACATAGAAATGATTACTAACTCTTTCAGTAGTTCATATCATATGAGAAAGACAATTTGTTATCCATGACAATCGTGATGTTAAATCGCAACTTCAAGCCTTATCTCCTTGTTCTCCTTATGTTTTCAATTTTATATTGTGTCTTCTCAAAGTTTAGGAAGTATTCTTATACAATTATCTTGAAGTTAGGTATTTGGAGCTTCATCGGGACCTATATTCCTGAAAACTAGAGTCAAAATGCGTCAAAAGTGTCCCAGAAAGTTGTCAGGTTCGGCTGATTCTTGTGTGGATCTTTCCTGTCGAACCAGACAAGCTATTTTTGCTTCAGATTGGTGTCAGGTTCATCCACTATTGGATAGGCAATTACCAACCTATCCTTCTCCTGGACACTCATCTATTTTCGTCCAAAACTTGCTCCAAAGTTCGGTTCACTTCTCCAAACTCATTATTAGTCGAACATTTTACTGGATACTTTGTCTAAATATCATCTTGGGGTTCGAATACTATTAATTAATCATTATTTAGCCAAAAATTCTCCTGGATACTTCAAAAAATTGATTTTTAGGCTTCAGGTTCGGCTGATTCGTGTTGAGCAACTAGCAGTCGAACTTTTCTTTGTAGACTCAATTTTTCAAAGCTTGTTTCTCCCATAACCTCTTCATACGATATCGGAATGACCTTATTCTTTTTGCGTTGGATTCGTCTTTCAATTTTTTTCAAGATAGAGTAAAGAAATATTGGATTTGAACGAGTTCCATTTGGTCCTTTCTCTAGCTCCAATAGTAGCACTTAACTTCCTTGTTCATTTTATGTCGTAATGAGCTCTTCTTCTTTGGTTAAGTATACTTCAAAACTTCTAAGAAACTTGAAAACAAACAAAATCAAAGCATAATGATATGAAAACTAACAAGAAAGCAAAGAATTAGAGTATCAAACTAATGCAAATAATAAACCCAACAGTTAGCATCTGAGCTTAGAAATCATTTTAGCAAGATTAGTAAATCTTCTAATCCCCCCTAGTGACAACATTTTTTTGAATATTCTCCCTCCTTATATCTCTGATAAGGAAAATGTTGTTTTTATTCATCCTCCTTCTGATGATGAAATAAAGAGCATAATATGGTAAATGGAGCCTTGGACTAGTCCAGCAGATGTGGGGATATTGTAGGTGTGGATACAGTTGCTATGGTAAGGTCTTTCTTTAACTCAAGGATATTTATTAAAGTAGATAAACCATAATTTTGTGTCTCTTATACCCAAGAATATCTCACCTAGAACTGTTGTAGACTACAAACCAATTAGTTTGAGAAATGTGAGTTGTAAATAATCTCAAAGCTTCTAGCTAGTAGACTCAAAACTGTGATGGATAAGTTTATAAGTCCTTTTCAGGTTTTCTTCTTCTACCCAAATCACGTACAACATAGTGATTTCTCATGAGTGGGTTGATACTATGAGAAATAATAAACCAAAATCTGGTCTTATAGCTCTAAAATTAGACATGTCGAAGGCATTCGACAAAATTGAATGGATAATACTTTGAAACAACTTGCCTTTCATGATCATTGGTGCAAATTGATTGAAAAGTGTATATCCACTGTTTCCACCTCAATCTTACTCAATAGGGATCCATATGAGGTTTATTTTCTTAGAAATGGTCTTAGGCAGGGAAACCCCTTGTTTCCATACTTGTTTATAATTTGTATGGATGTGTTATCTAAAATGCTTATTATAGCAGATGCAAGCAATCAAATTCAAGGGATTAAGTTTAGTAAACTAGTCCATCTGTTAGCCATTTATTTTTTACTGACAATTGTTTAGTTTTTACTAATGCTAATGTGAAAGAAGCTCGAAGTCTTGAAAGCATGATGCATATGTTTAGCAAGTTCTATGGGAAAGCTATTAACTTTGAGAAGTCGTGTATAACTTTTAGCTCATATACTGATACTAGAACTAGGGACCAGATGGGTAATTTTCTTAATATTAAAAGGTTAGGACTTCAAGATAAATACCTAGGGGTCCCTCTCTTAGTTCAGAGAAACAAAATAGAGACTTTTAAACACCTTATTGATAATTTTGATAGTAAGCTTGCAGTCTGGAAAGATAAATACTTAAACCAACCATGGAGAACTGTGTTGACTCATTCTATGTACTCTTGGAACCTTGGCCTGACACCATCTAGCTATTTTCCCTACGCCTAGGAAAATGACTGATAAGATTGATGGAATTCAAAGGAAATTCTGGTGGAATAAGACTAGTGATGCAGGGGGTGTGTATTTAAGAAGCTGGGAAAATATTACTAAACCAATAGCTCTAGGAGGATTTAACATACAAAAAAATGAACATATCAATACTGCCCCTTTTAGCTAAGTTAGCTTGGAGGCTTATTAATGAGCCTGATGCTCTCTGGGCAATGATCCTTAAATGTAAGTATTTACCTGATAGTAGTCATCTTCATATTGTCAATAAAAAAATTGTGTCTTGTCTTTGGAGAGGTGTCTGTAGAGGTCTAGAGGTTATAAAAAAGCATTATTGTTGGGAATTATGGAATGGTGAACATATTAAAATATGGAAAGATAGATGGGTGCCAAATAGAGATGGTCTTTTGGATTCTTCTTTTGTTTCCTCTAACATGAAAACTGTTAACCAACTTATTTTGCAGGATGAACGCAAATAGAATGTTGGCATTTTGAATGAGTTATTTGATAGTATTATTGTTAGATACATTTGTGAAATCATGATCCTTTCTTTTGGAAGAGATGTGATAAGATGGAAGCCTACATATGATGGAAAGTTTAGTGTAAAATCAACCTACAAATGCATAATTGATGAGGTCTATGGCCATGAAACAACAAACTTCCCTTGGAAAAGGTTTCGGAAAATGGATTTACCACCAAAAATAAAATATTTATTATGGAAGTGTGTGCATGAATGTCTTCCTGTAAGATATAATATGGCTAGGTATGTAACAATCATTAATGATATTTTCCCTCGCTGTCAGTGTGAATCTGAGACAATTAAGCATTTGCGTATTGACTATCAGGGAAAAAAGGTTTGTGGCTTGCTCTTAATTCAAATATTATAGGTGAATTAGGAAGAATGAATTTGCAAGATTGGATTTCTAGTTAGTTAGCTAATACAAGTACTAGTAGAGAAATTCAATGTAAATATATAAATTATGTTGATTTTATCTTACGGCATATATGGAAGCTTAGGTGTGTTGTAGCGTTTGACAATGTTCATGTGTAGGTGGAACAAATGGTAAGACAAGTAAATTATGACATTAATGAGTGGGAGAATGATACAACTAGGAAAAGAATAAGAGTTTTTCCTATTGGACATCCCAGAAATATCACTCCACGGCAGTTGTATGAGAGTGGATATCATAAGTTTAATTTTGATGCATCTTTTATTGAAAAGAGTAGGTTTATGGGTATTGGACTTAACAATTTTTTCTGATGCAGAGAGCTATGGAGGGGGAGTACCAAAGTCAGAGATAGAATCAAGATAAGGAGCAGGCTGAGGCATTAACAGCGTTAAAAACATTCAAATTGGCTAAAGGATCCGATGTGTTGAGACTGAACCTAGAAGGAGATTGCTTGAATGTTGTTAAAGCAATTAATGGTAGTGATGGGTTGGTTAGATGGAAAAACTATCATGTTATAATAGACTGTATGGAGTTATTAAAAAGTTTTAAATCTTGAAAATGCACCTATGTGCATAGAGAATCAAATGAAGTTGCACATTCTTTAGCAAAGGAAGCTAGATCTAGTGGAAGGAACCAATGTTGGTCTACAATTTTTCCTTTTTGGTTAAAAACTCTCATCAGAGAGAAACTTCGTGTTCATGTTTAATTCTTATCGATAAATTCTTTTCCTATTAAAAGAAAAAAAATACGTTATATTTGTTGCTTTTAATGATTACGTGGATCCAGTTATCGATCAGTGGTTCTCATAATCAATTTTTTTTCTACGGTTGTGTAGTTCTTCATTAAATTTTACCTTATTTTATAGGGTATTTTTTTATCGATGGTTCTTATAAACTCCATCAACGATTCTGTGAATCTGCCTATTAATGGCTCTTTTATATTCTATATAATTTTTTTTGGCGGTTCTCCTAATCAATATTTTATTTATGACGACGCGTTCCTTCTTCTGCTTCTCGAGCGGTTTTTAGTTTCGCACTTCTTCAACAACTTTCATATGACCAATCCCATGCAGTTTTTCAATCCCCATGAGATTGAAGAAGGGTGTTAGAATATAAGATTGGTCAAGGTATATTATATATAAAGTTTAGTATTAGAAAAATATTTATTATTGGATATATTTATTATGACTTGATTTAAATATCAAGTCATGATATCACTATATACATCATATAAGTTCTCATTATAGACAATCTGATTCAGTAATAAATATTATTTTTATTTTTATTTTATAGTATCAACTGATTCCATTACATTATACAAGGGGCGTGCACGGCGTTGCACTTTGGTTTTGCACGTCGACCACCCTCAAAAATCGATTGGGAGGTGGCAAGTTTTTTCGTCACTAATTAGGACATATATTTCCGTTTAAGTATATCCTGCAACGGTTTTTATCGTCACCAGTTGCAATAGATATAAACGTTTCTATGTCTTATTTATATCTAAGGTCCCAAAACATGTTTTTTATCCATTAAAAGCCCTCACTGGGTCCCCGAGATATTTTATATATTACACCAAACTCCATATCACTCATCGACGGTTTTTATCATATCAATATGTTGATAGTCATACCATTTGATGAGTGTGATCAGTAGTTCACACGGATTTTTTTTCTTCGAAATCCAACGGTTGAATTTTACTTCGGACTCAAATTCCTTAAGAGATTTCAATTTGTCATTGCTGCTCTTAAAAGGGGGAGATATTGAACATGAAATTGGAATAATAAAAATTAATTAGGGTTTGAAATCCAAAATAAATTATTTTTAAATCACGTATATTGGATCGATATTTTTTAGAAGCATTATATAGGGGCTTCCCATTCCAATAGACGGGCTTCCCATGGTCGAAGGCTAACCCAAATTTTGGATGTGAGATATCCTATACCAATAGTAAATGTCCACATTACCCTTGTCTTCACAAAAAGTCTAATTTTCCCCCTTCAATTCATTAAAACCTAACCGTAGACATTCTTCTCTATTAATCGGTTTCTATTTCTTCTCCATTTCACCTTCCTTCTCCATTAAAATTTATCGTCTTCGATTAATCGTCGATTCGGAAATTTATAATCGCCGATCAAACGAAGAAAACCTAACTCATTAAGATGACAAACTCTACTAAAGGTATAGAAGGTAGCAGTGATTTGAATCCAAAACAATCAAACGAAGAAAACCCAACTCATCAAGAAATTGAAGAAGAAATCGGTGCTAAAGGTGATCAAACTCCCCAACCACAACCAATGGTGTATATGAGGTATGATTCTACAAGAACCCATGCTATTTTTCTTCATTTTATGATTGTCATTTGTTAGAACGATTGATTTCAAGTCCAAAAATTAGGTTTCCAGAAACATTTACGGTTGGGTTCGATTGGAATCCCAACCTTAAATATATGTTCTCAAGAACTTATGGTTTGGAACCCAACCGTAACTGGTTTCTTTTAAATTTTACGTTCAGGTTATTTAAATACCCAACAGTAAATCAGAAGGAAGGAGTCGAACCCAACCGTAAACTATTTTACACTTAAAGAAAAATTTGTACTTACTTGGGTTCGATTCTAATTGCCAACCGTAAATTATCCTGGATAGTTCAAATTTTTTGTTTTGAAGATTATTTACGGTTGGTTTCGATTGTCCATTCCCGACCGTATTCTCCTGGTTAGTTCAATTTTTTTCTTGATGATTACTTACGATTGGGTCGGATTGTCAATTCCCAACCGTAAATTCTCCTGTGTAGTTGAACTTCTTTTTGTTGATTCTTTACGGTTGGGTTTGATATGTGTAACCCAATCGTAAAGAATTCTGAAATTTCAAATTTTTGATTGATTGTTTGTGTTAAACTGTTTGGAAATTATCTAACTTGTATTGATTGTATGTTGTAGGAATAAGGATTGAGCTGTTCCATTGCCGCTGGGGAGTTGTTGAGTGTTGAAAAACAAAGAACACTTCTACAAGGGCTTAAAGATATAACTAAAGAGATATCTAAATCTGACGAGGATGTCCAAAAGAATATTGTCGTAGTGGATGAATAACTTACGGAGTTCTTGAACGTTACTGTTTTTATATGTTGGTATCTTAAGACTTACTTTGTTGTAGTGTGGTGATTATGGATTTGAACAATGCCTTTGTTTTTATTAGTTCTTTTTATGAATATGAATTTCTTAATATAACTTGAATGAATGGACTGTAGTTTTTTTTTTAATTGTTAAGTGATTTAAGGTATAAATAGATGAAAAAACTCAACTCAGGTTTACTTACGGTTAGGTGTCCGCCAATTGCTTTTAATGATAAAAGCATTAGGCAACAAAACACTAAATATATAATTTACAGTCAGAATATGAGCATCGTACCCAACTGTAGAAAACTTACGGTTGAGTTTAGCCTTCGAACCTAACCGTTAATTACGGTTGGGAATCAAAAATCGAACCCAACCGTAAATGGTGCAACAAATACCCATGCACATAATGCGTTACGGTTGGGTCATATGCTAAAACTTAACCGTAAAACTGTTACGATTGATTGTTCCGCCATGAAAATACGGTTACGGTTAGATTAGGATGAACACCTAACCGTAATTGTTAGTTATGGTGGGGTACGATGCTGAAAACCCAACCGTAAAACTGTTACGTTTTGGGTTTCCGCCATGAAAGTACGATTACGGTTTGGTTAGGATGAACACCTAACCGTAAATGTTGTCTACAGTTTGGTTCGACAAGAAAACCCAACCGTAATGTTCCCTGAATCACAAAAAAAATTATATTTTTTTACGTAATTTCATCAAATTTGAGCCATAAAAAGACCAAAAATTTAAGTTAGAGGTATACCTGACTACTCTGGTTGAGTGAATCAAAATCTAGGGTTTTTAAAAAAACTACAAAAAATTCTCTTTTATTTCTTCTACTTTTTTTTTCCACCAAACCAAAAAGAAAAAAATCTTGATTTGATTAAGTATAAGATTATTTTAGATTAATTATTATTAGCCTAATCTATTAACTAAATAATTTTACTACTATTAACTAAACAAGGGTAGTTTAGTCATTATAAAAATATAATGGATAATGTGTTTTTGAAATTCATACCTAGTGTCCCTATTTTATCTTCACATGAAAAGTCCCTCTATTAAAATAAAAAATCCCTATATGAGGTTTTATTTTTTATCGATATAAATAATATATGAATTATACATGCCCTTAAATGAGATTTTTTATGCACAATATGTGGTACCAATTTTCAAATAGTTGAACCTATTATTTTTTTCTTGGGGCTTTCTATTCATTGTGGAAGGATGGTTTAGACTTACAAACTGTATCAGCTTGGTCTTTTTTTATGGTTTGGATTACCATGCATAAAAATAGAACTGCTAATTTAGACTAGCTTGCAAAATATGCAAAATCTAATTTATCTCTTGTTAGAAACTGATTTTTCGTTTGGATTCCTCACTTGACATAAAAAAAAATAACTAAGCACGGTTGAATCAACATTTGATCGTAAAAGAAGTTTTAAGTGAAATCCAACGGTTAATTTCAAAAGAACGTTACACAAACTTTCAAGTAACATCAAATTTTGATATATCATTTATAGTAAAAAATATATCTCAATCAAGTGCGCGTTGTCGGGCGTAGAGAGAGAAAGAGAAGACCTTCTTTCATTCATAATTCATAATAATAATAATAACTTCATTTTCCCTTCAAAAGCCTTTCTTCGATTCTATCTCATCGAGTAAATTTCTATGAGTTTTAATATTCCATTAATTTAGGGATGTTATCAAATTTATCTGCTCTATTCGATTTCTAGGGTTTTTCTAGTTTCATTTCTCTGGTAAGGCCAATCTTTGTTCCTTGTTTTTTTAGTAAATTCATCTCTAAATTTGTCAAAAAATTAAGTGAGTTATTCTTTCTATTTAGAGTTGTTGTTTTATATGATGGATTTGATGAAGAATTCATTTCAAAATTGAACCCTTTTGTTTGTTTTTGAAAATTTGTTTAATTGGTCTGATTTTTGTGTGTTATGAAATAGAGAATCTAGGGTTTGGGTTAATAGAATTCTTTCTAACTAAGCCCTTTTTTGATTGATTATAGTAAGTAAACTGGAGTTTTGTAATTTTGCTGCAGAAGTATTTGGAAGGGAGGTGTGGTGTGAAATGGCGATGAATGAAAGAAAGACGATTGATTTAGATCAAGGATGGGATTTTATGCAAAAGGGTATTACCAAATTGAAGAATATCCTTGAAGGACATCCTGAACCACAATTTAGTTCTGAGGATTACATGATGCTTTACACGTATGACGTCTTAATCTCCTTCTTTATCATTTTATGCTCAATATCTAATGCGTTTTGATTCTTTCCTATACTGAATGATTGGTTTGCATTTGTAAACAGGACTATTTATAATATGTGCACTCAAAAACCCCCACATGATTACTCTCAACAGTTATATGAGAAGTACAAAGAGTCTTTTGAAGAATACATTAATTCTACTGTAAGGAAGATTTCTATAAATCGTTCGTATTACTGTAATTGATTAACATACTGTTCTATTTTGTTTGTTGGCATTTATTCTTGTTGTGCTCCTGACGCAGGTTCTGCCATCATTAAGAGAGAAGCATGATGAGTTTATGTTAAGGGAGCTCGTGAAGAGATGGGCAAATCATAAAGTTATGGTCAGGTGGCTTTCTAGGTTTTTCCATTATCTTGATCGTTACTTCATAGCTCGGAGGTCTCTTCCTGCACTTAATGAAGTTGGGCTCACTTGCTTCCGTGACTTGGTATGGAGAAATGTTAACTTGATGCCTTTGGAACACTTACTTTTCTCGAGTCTAGATAGCTCTACATAAGCACTTCCTGTTTGACATTGCATCCCTTTCCTACATGTAAATGTACATATTTTTAATAATCTTGCTAAATATTTCTAATTCCAGGTGTATCGGGAGATCAATGGTAAAGTTAGAGATGCTGTAATATCACTGGTGCGTTGAGTCAATGAATCAAAGAGTCATTTGATTAAGTAGTAGTCTAGTAGTTTGCTAGTGGTGGTTTTAACTCCTTAGTATGCATCAGGTTGATCAAGAAAGAGAGGGAGAACAGATTGATCGAGCATTGCTGAAGAATGTTTTAGATATCTTCGTTGAAATTGGAATGGGAAGCATGGATTCTTATGAGAATGACTTCGAGTCAGCAATGCTGAAAGATACTGCTGCTTATTATTCTCGAAAGGCTTCTAACTGGATTCTAGAAGATTCATGTCCGGATTACATGTTAAAGGTACTTTCTTGTAATGGTAGTATCACTTGGTCGACAAGTACGTGAATAGTGTATTCAATGGATAGCTGAGTTGACCGATTATTGTTCAATGCAATATAGGCTGAGGAGTGCTTGAGAAGGGAGAAGGACAGAGTTGCTCATTACCTGCACTCAAGCAGTGAGCAGAAATTATTGGAGGTTTGTCTGTTACTTTATCTTGTATGCTGTTGCCTATTGTTTAGTAACAATGCTCTGAAAAAGTGGTTTGTGATATAGATATATCCAGTCAAGCTGCATCACAAAAGTCAGAAAGTTACTTCTGATGATTTATGTAGATTTTAAGGCTTTTGTGAAGAATATATACTTCTACTAGTTGCTTATCTATTTACCATGTCTCCTTTGTGTAGAAAGTGCAACACGAGTTGTTGTCTGTATATGCAAGCCAGCTACTTGAAAAGGAACACTCCGGATGTCATGCCTTGCTTAGAGATGATAAGGTATTTACATAGAAATCCACATTGCCATTTCTATGATTAGCTTACTTGTTGGCAGGTCATTATTTAATTGTGATGTGCTAATCAGTTGATGTTGTGTAGGTGGACGATCTCACAAGGATGTTTAGGTTATTTTCTAGAATCCCTCGTCTAGAACCAGTATCTAATATATTTAAACAGGTAACAAACTTTTAACATTTTCATTTACATGATAAAGCCCGCGTTGTACATATTATTGGTATGTTTGCGTGTTTGGCATCTCTGACTGTTTTTGTGATGCAGCATGTTATTGCCGAAGGCACAGCCTTGGTCAAGCAAGCAGAAGATGCAGCAAGCAACAAAAAGGTTGGTTCTTCAAACTCATTACATTATAACATTATTAGATAAGACTACATTGTATTGACTGACAATTATATATTTCACAGGCTGAGAAAAGAGACGTGGTTGGTTTGCAAGAACAGGTGTGTTTCAGAATTGTGCAGTCAGAATCTGTTGTAGATATTTGATAAGGGTGGAAACTGAAATAGTCGTTTGATCTTTTCTTCAGGTTTTTGTTAGAAAAGTTATCGAACTGCATGACAAATACATGACATACGTGGGCAGCTGCTTTAGCAGTCACTCTCTTTTTCACAAGGTTCTTTTTTGCCCTCTTGGCTGTTCAGTTGGACTCTTCCCATATATTTGTATTTCTTCTGACATTCCTTTTGCATGCCTTAGGCACTGAAAGAGGCTTTTGAGGTCTTCTGCAATAAGGGTGTCGCTGGTAGCTCTAGTGCAGAACTTCTAGCTACTTTCTGTGATAACATTCTTAAAAAGGGAGGCAGTGAGAAATTGAGTGATGAAGCCGTTGAAGAAACACTAGAGAAGGTATCTTGTTTGTTCTTGGTTTTGTTTTATTGTTCGTGATCCACTGTGTTGGAGATCTCTCTGTCTCTCTCTCTCTCTCTCCTTTTGTTCATTACCCTAAATTGTGAAATAATGTACAGGTAGTGAAGCTGCTTGCTTATATTAGTGATAAGGATCTTTTTGCAGAGTTTTATAGGTAGGTCTCTTGTGTGAAGAATGAATTTGATATTTGTTTGGATCAATAGACACTTGAAAGCATGTCATACTTGCGTGTTTTATTTCTTGCATGGTTGGTTGTGTATTTGTAGGAAAAAACTTGCTCGTAGACTCCTATTTGACAAGAGCGCAAATGATGACCATGAAAGGAGCATTTTGACAAAACTGAAGCAGCAATGCGGTGGACAGTTTACATCGAAGATGGAAGGGATGGTCAGTTGTTTCTTATGCCTATATATGCCTATTCAATGTTTATATTAAAAGCATTTTGAGCATAAGGTTTGTTATACTTATTTGTATTTATGTTGCAATGATCTTGCAAGAAGACAACTTTTTGATAGAAGTAAATATTATCTGGTTATCTACAGAATTAGTAATGCCTCTTCAAGCTTGGCTTTACGTGTTTCCTTTTCCTCTCTCAGGTCACTGATTTGACATTAGCAAGGGAGAATCAGACCAACTTTGAGGAGTACCTCAGCGGTAATGCACATGCAAACCCCGGGATTGACTTGACAGTAACTGTCCTAACTACTGGATTCTGGCCGAGCTATAAATCTTTCGATTTAAATCTACCTGCAGAGATGGTAACTATATAATTACTTTTTCATTATAGAAGGATTTTTCGTGTACAAGTGATTTATTTTCTAGTGAAGGTGGCATATTTGGTTACGAGTATGAAATTTGTATTTTTTCTTTCCAGGTAAAGTGTGTTGAGGTCTTTAAGGAGTTTTATCAAACAAAAACCAAACACAGGAAACTTACTTGGATATACTCACTGGGTACCTGTAACCTCAACGGAAAATTTGATCCGAAAACTATGGAGTTGGTTGTTACAACTTACCAGGTTAGTCATTAGATTGATCTGTTATAACCTACAAAGAAAAGAAGCAAATAATACTACCTCCGTTTCAGCAAAAGTGTTACTATCACTTTTTCATTTTAGCTTATTTTTAGGCTAAAATGAAAAAGTGATAGTAACACTTTTGCTGAAACGGAGGGACTATTATCTATTTCTGATATTAGACCCTGGATGGATACAGAAGTTTGAGCCTGCTTTCATGTTTGCAGGCCTCCGCATTGCTGCTATTCAACTCATCAGATAAGTTGAGTTATTCAGAAATCATGACTCAGTTGAACTTGACCGACGATGACATCGTTAGACTGCTTCATTCCCTCTCTTGTGCAAAATATAAGATTCTTATCAAGGAACCAAGCACCAAAACCATCTCTCCGACTGATGTCTTCGAGTTCAATTCCAATTTTACTGACAAAATGAGGAGAATAAAGGTGGGGACTTGTATGAGTTTCTTTTTGTCTCATGCTTCTAATATGTCATTCCGATAACTTTACCTTAGATTAGAGATGCAAGATGAGATAACACTGTTACGTCTGCAGATTCCTCTCCCACCTGTGGATGAGAAGAAAAAAGTGATCGAGGATGTCGATAAAGATAGACGTTACGCCATTGATGCCTCAATTGTTCGGATCATGAAGAGCCGAAAGGTTTTGGGGCATCAAAACTTGGTGATGGAATGTGTTGAGCAGTTAGGCCGCATGTTTAAGGTAAACTCATGCATATTACATATTTTATGTAACTGTTGGCAAAACTCTTCTTCTGCTGTTAATATCACAAACAAAAAATAATAAAACTATGAACCTGCAGCCGGATTTCAAGGCAATTAAGAAGCGAATAGAAGATCTTATCACCCGGGATTATTTGGAGAGAGACAAGGACAATCCAAACATGTTCAGGTACCTTGCCTGATTCAGCTGTCCAATCAAGCAGTTATTGCATTAGAACTAAAAACTGTGACCAGAACATAGAGTTGCCGTTCTTGTACATTTTATTTTTCTCTGCCTCGTCTCTTTGAATTGTAATCTATCTTAAGATTTTTTTTTCCATAGCATTTAGTTTTGTCATTTCATATTGAGAACCAATATTACCTAAAAAAAATATCTGTTTTTACCTTTAATGAATCACTTTTCGACTTTCATTACTAAGGTATTACATGTGTTGTACGGCAAATATCCAGGCTTCACGCATTCTGCACATACAATTCAACCCAGTATTATTACTTTGGAACTGCATATGCATGTCTGGAAACTTTGCTAAGAAAAAATTTGTTAACTATGAAATTTTCATATATTGATTAGCTTTTGTTCTCAATTCCACTGTACTGGTTTTTAAAGTCATTGGCAAACCATTGCACCTTCCAACTATAACAGATGGACAGGTTCATTTACTCACTTGCAGGACAAAGATATATGTGAGGATTTTTTGTTCACAATAATTAACTTGATATGCGAAACGAATTATTCTAATTTTTAACTTTTTATTATTCATCATGCTTCAAAAAAAAAAAAAAAAAACTCTACACTGTATCAATTTAAGTGGTATGAGGGTTTTGTACAGAGCATACATATTAAGAAATAGTGAGGTAAAGCTATATTAATATTTTCTTAAGAATATTTTTTGATTTCCTAGAAGCAACATAAGGACTTTGTTGGGAATTGCGGTGAAATGGTGAAAAAAAAGAAAAGCAGCATCCACTTAATTCAACCACCATAAAATGCACACCATGGAAATCTTTAGAAAACCCGTCCTAATGGAGGATTCCTCATCCGCTGGACCGTAAAGTTCCTTATTGTAACCTGAGGTTCGGCACATGTGGCCGTAATGTACCATTGCCCGAAACTCGGTATGACCCAAAATGGGCCTTGTGGCCTAATTTCTGCCTCGTGGTATGAAATTCTACATGTAGGCCATGTGGCTAATATTTTGTGTTTGAATCAATCTTTTGGGGACTGCTCAATCAATCGTTAGGGGAAATTTACATTGAGATTACCTTCAAAGGCCCCATTATGGCAAAAATGTTTTTATTTAATTAGTTTTTAAATAATTAAATCAGTTAAGTTAATAGAATGTTAATTGTAAGATTAGATGAGAATAAATTATAGATTAGAGTCAGTGTTTGTGTTAGAAAATTAGAATTATAAATTATTTGAGAGAGAGAAAAAAAAGGAGAGAAAGCTTCATAAACACTTCTATAAAATTTAAGTTTTGATATCTGTGTTGAAAATGAAGGATTTTTTTAGATGGTGAGTATATTTTTATCCTAACTCAATCACAATCTCAACATAAAATATTTTATGAGTAAAATGAAGAACCAAACGAAAAAATGAAGATTATAATACTAAAAATACCCAAATATATTTCTCATATGTGTTTTTATTGCTTGAATTTATAAATAAATGGTAAAACAGTGAACTTTTAAAACTCTAGGTCTATTGAAGTTTGGCTAGCAAAACTCATGAACAACTAGCCGAACTTAGTATTAGTTGAGTATCTGGACCAATTTCAAGAAGTTTGAAGAACACCTAACCGATGTTACATTCTGAGTGAGATAGATATATTTTTGGTTAGGCCTAAATCTATTTTCCTAGATGATTTTATTAGTCAAAATTTAGCGCAAAAAAATAAATGCTCTCTTAAAATCGGCTAGTAATAGAAATTTCTACCTAGCCGATGTTTTTAGTTTTGGTAAAATAGAACTAGTCTTGGCTAGGTAGACATGATATTTCCTAGCCACTTCTCTAAGTTGTAGTTTTGGAGGAAAACATCAAAAAAAGTTCGTTTAGGAAGTGTTATGTCGGCCTAGCCGAACATTATTCAAATGACGCTTCTTTCTGTAATCAGCTGGGTCTAAAAGTTTTCAACATAGCCAAATTTAGCATTGATTTTGTTATTCTAACTCGTGATATTTTTCGTAGATCCCACCTGAACTGTATCAGTTGATAATCAACCTATACTTGTTGAAGTTTTGTGCGAAGATATTTTCCATTACTAAGCGAATGACTTGGTAGGTTACTAATTTATGTGTAGTTCAATATTTTGAAGTAAATTGTGAAGTTTTCTAACTTTATATTTTGGCTCTATGTAGATACGAAAACTAAAGATGACGCAAAGAGTTGGGTTGTGGAACATGGTGTTAGAGCACTTCTCGGTTGAACCCACCAAGAGTTGGTATGTCAAGTTTGGTTTTCAAGTTTAGTTTCAAAAATCAGTCGCTTGAATTGCTTGTTGTTAAAGTTAACTTCGTTACGTAGACTTAGGAAATAGAAATGTTGAGACAATCTCTAGTTACTCATTGAAGAGCTGAAAGTGTATTGAAGACAAACGAAGACATCGTCCTTTAGTTAGTAGCTCTATTGACTTTTGAATTTTTCAATTTCTATCAAGTTCTTACACGTATTCATTGAAAACATAACATGCAAAGTTTGTTTTACATGGATTTAGTTGTTTATGATCTAAGTATCAAAAGGAAGGATATACATTGGTTATTTCTACATATTATTGTATTGAGGTACATAGTATAGTTTTATATACTTTTCTAGTTTCGACTTTGAGTTCATATTAGAAAAGATTTTTCTTTGGAATAATTGAAAGTTTGGTTAGACTCGAATTAAGTTTCTAAGACTAATAGGATTCAGGACCGATCTCAATCAGGACCAATCCTAATTTATGAATTTCAAAATCTCCATCTTATGTTATTTATCTTTAAGATCTCGAAAGATGGGAAAGTTGGATTATGAAAGTTCTGTGTCAGGAAATTTGAACACGTATTTAACTCAAATATATTATTGTTCATATTTATTCTTTTAATACTTAAGGATAGGTCCTAATTAATATATTGAGATTATTTTTCTTTACCTTAATTGGAATCAAAAACCGATATGCTATCCTTTCCCAGAAGATTGCACATAACTAGTTTTCTAATTTAGAAAAATACATGGATTTACACTAGCCAATATTAGTTGTCATACTAGTATCTAACATTTCTCATATATTAGTTGGAATATATTATAAGATTTTATGAAAACATTGTGTATTAATAGTATCAAAAGAATACTAAAAAATATCAATTTTGGAAATAATCCCAATCTAGGAAGGCACATCATTTTGAATCCATTAAATTTGAATTGGTTTTTTCTCCAGCACGACATTAATTGAATATCTTTAAGAATTTTCGAAATTGGTTTTCTTTTTTTCCAAACAAGCCTTGGTCATAACACAACAAATAATGGAGTTTCTATTATTACAAACTTATCCTAGAACACACATTTGTCGTGTGGTAGCTAATTCAAAAAGTGACAAGTAAGTCTGATTCGGTTCTGGACGAACGAACTATTAACTAGTTTAAAGTCTTTTTTGGGATTAAGAAGCTCTAGTAGTACCGTTGGTGGGAAACTAAGAATTGTACTTTAGTTTTCTTGTTTATTGCTTGTTAATTGAACTAACTGTATAGTTATCTTCTAGATAAGTTCTTGTTTATTCTCTTCTGATATAAGGCCACTTAAGACTTTGATTATTTGACTATCGCAAATCTAAGTGATTTAAGATCTCTTGCATATAACTATTGATTTTCTAATGTTATTAGACTCCGTTCTGAGATATAAATTATTAGAGGAATCAAGAAGCTCTATTACTGTTGGTGGAAAAAATAAGAATAACACTTTCATTTTCGTGTTTATTGCTTGTTGATTGAACTAACTGTATAATTATCTTCTAGATTAGTTCTTGTTTATTTTATGGTCCTTCTCTTATGATATAAAGCCACTTAAGACTTTGAATATTTGAATATTGCAGATCTAAGTGATTCTAGATCGTTGGGATAGAATTTTTGATTTTTCAATGTTATCAGACTCCATTTTGTGAGACAAACCATTAGTAGAATTAAGTGCAGGCTGTTACTGTTGAAGATTAAGAAAATTGAAGACTTGAAGTTATTTTTTGTTTCTTATCTTGGAATGATTATTTGCTTGACCTTATTTTCTAGGACAGACAAGTTGTTTATCCTTCATATAATTAAGACTTGTGAGATCGACAACTTGTTTGTTTTACAAATTTAACTTGTAAATTCAAGATTGGTTGTTTCAGTAATCGTGATCTTGATCAAAAAGTTTCGTATTTTTTATATCTTGTTTATCTTGGTATCGTAGATTTAACATAAGATCCTTGACTCTGAATTATTTATTTAATATCTTTGGTATTTGTGATTGGATTTGTGTGGGTTCACAAACAATTGGATTCCTTGATATTTGCAACTCGTCCTAAAGGAATTGGATTGGATAAGTCTTTACGAGGTAGAGAAACACTTGACAGTGGATTTTGTTAGGTGATGCAACACACCTCCGTTACTCTTTAGAAGGTATCCGCACGCGCGTTGGCCAGATTGGTTATATACGCATGGATACTGAGGAAATTGAGTTAGTAGGGATAGTTTATTCGGTCTCAACTACACGAGGCTGTGGGTAGGCATTTGTGTAGTGGCTTAATTTTGAGAGTATTCAAAACTAGACTAGGTTCTGGGGCTTTTCTGCTAAGCATTTTTACTCGTAAACAAAATATTGTGTGTCTGTAGTTTTACTTATATTCCGCATTATAATTTTTTTTCATTATAATTAAGTAATTACACATTTACGTTAATCAAATATCTTGGATTGGTCCATTAATCTATTCTTTGGTTGGAACAAAGATTAAATCCAAGATAGCCTTGTCTAGATAATCTTTAGTCGTTGTAATATCGATAAGATTATATAAGGTTTGTCTCAATAAGTTAAATCGAAAAAGAAATGGTGGTGTACTCGGTACCATCTTATTTTCAATTGGTATTAAAGAAGGGAAACACGATAAGATCTAATAATCTGTGTTTGGTACGATCCAACCTAGCTATAAGATATAAATTCTGGTTCGTCTGAATCAGGTTCAGTTAACGTATCACCAAAATTTTATGAAATCAATTATCGTTAGTGGAAAACACGAATGAATGCTTTATAAAGCTATATGTATATCCCATGTTTATTAAAAAAAATTGATGTCAGAATGTCTATTTGACAATCTGAAGGGTCAGGACACAACCAGTTCTTTCACAAAAAATCTATTTGGGTAAACAAACACCTAGACTGCTAGAACCCTATTGGAGCCATACTCTCTACAAGAACATGGCGAAGTATGATTCATAACAGTATCACAAATCTGCAACAAAAACTAAAGTTTTCAGTTTAACCGATCAGATTAGAAATATAACTATCCTCCCATCCTTGTGATTGTTCACTTACATACCTACTATAAGGTTGTTGGTATTTATGAGAATAACCATAAGGTTCCATAGATATTTTGATCATAGCCAAAAGATTTATTTTGAGTATGGTTGGTAGTTGTCATAAGATTGAGAATTGAAAACTGTATTGATTACCATTATTACATGATTGATCTTGTGCACCGTACATTTTATTTCCGAAGGGGAACATGAAAACTCATAAGGATAAAAACGAAGAATCTAAACAAAAATCTAAAACTAAAAAAAAAAGTGATACTTACAGCCGGTTTTCAGAATTTACCTTCCGTTTTTGACGAATGGAGAATACCTTCAACGAGTTGCTAAGACCATAAAACCTAAAAACCTGAAAAACACTAAAGAAAAAGGTGAAAGAAACAAAAAATTCTCAACTACTAAACAAGGTAAAGCAAATAAAAAAATAAATTAGAAACTGCTCCCCAGCAGTTGTGCCAAAATTTGAAGCATGTCGTAGGTGCAACATATTACTTAAGATATTTCCCAGAATACTAACTAGTAATAAAGCGGTAGTAAGGATCATTCTCGCGAAGAGCTGTAATTGAGATGTTATTTAGATTCACAAAACTATAAGAAAAGTAAACACTATGGCTTGGTGGATTAACTAACTAAAACGAACAATAAAAAGATAATAAAAAGAAATGATGATTAAGGATTCCTTCGCAATTACCAACATTTTCTTACTTAGTATACTCTTTTACCTTTCGTTAGAATCATTCATCACCAACCGAAGGATAACAGGTACACTTAGTTATTCCCAATATTCCTTGTATCACTGGATAATAGGTATGCTTAGTCATCAGATTCTATTCGTCTAAGCCGCCAAGAAGTATGCTCTCGAGGTAAAAATAAGTTGAATGCTTGATTGATACCAGCAGGTAAACATAGTACGCCCTGTTCACTTACTGGTGTTGTGTTCACACACGATTGCTCCACAGATCCCTCTGCAAGGTCTCACATTCTTTATTTGTGTAGGAGATGCTCGATAATTACGGATCGCTCAACTATCTACTAACATTAGATTGATCAATATAATAATTTAGTTGCGTACCCAAACAATGTTGAAATTAGTCATAAACCTTAGATATGATAAAGACAAGCGACAATGATTAAAACTTCAAATAAAGTCGTATAATTAATAAAGCTTCACATGTAGAATATTGAATTCATCCTTAATCAATAGAAAATTATCTACTCATAATACAATAAAGAAGAAGAAATATCATGGTTTCCCTTTAAAGGGGTCAACCCTAGAATATGGAATATAGTCTCTCTTCTCTCTTTGGTTGTGTAAAAGTTTTATGATCTAGGTTTAGGTATCTGTCTAGGTCTAATTAGAGAAGTCTATTATATAGTACCCAGGTTGTAGAAGTGCGCATGCCTCGAGTAACGTGCAAAATGATCATAAAAATAACCAAAATTCCCAAACATTAATTATCCTCGTTCACAGACTAATGGCCACAGTTTTTCAGCATTTGCCACGGTTTTGGATAAAAAATGTGGCTGAAAGTTCGAGTAAGAAAAGTTAAATAAATAAATTATTCTTACACCTCACATACATTTTTATCCTGAACATTATTCACTTTTCTTTGATAAAACTCGTTGAACTGTCACTTCTGGGGAATCGACAAGCTTAACTTCTCGTTTTTCTTATAACTTCTTCATACGACATCGAAATGATCTCATTCTTTCGTTGTTGGATTTATTTTTTTGTTATCTTCAAGATGATAAGAATAAATCGTGGATTTTAACGAGTTCCATATGATATTTGGTCTTTCTTCCTTTGTAGTAGTTCACTTCCTTTTTCATTATAACACTTTGTAGCTCCTTGTTGGATGATTCACCTAATAAAAGACATAAATTACAAAAAAAAAAATAATATAAGATAATATGTAATAATTATAGAAAATATAAAACATGGATTGTATACTAAGAATATTTAATTTATGTACTTATCGATTTTTTCATTGAGAAAGAAAGAATCTTCAGTCACGTATCGGAATCACTTAGAATTATTTTTGAACATTAAAACTCATTTTGATGTAAGAGTACTCAAGTTAGATGATTATTTACATATATATAGAGAACTCACAACACTTTTTTTTTCTCGGAAATCCATTAGATTTGGAACCGGCTTCAAACTGGAAACACAAATAATATGAAATATATTCCAAATCAGAAATCAACTACAAATAGGAAATATATTCATTTTCATGGGTTGGGAATTTTCCTTTCGAATTGAATTGTTAAGTGTTTTTTGTTCAGTCTTCTTTTACCACTATTAACAACGAACCCTTATGACATTTATTCAAGAATTCTTATGTCATGAGATAGTTAATTGTTATGAGAAAAGGATTATTCAAAACAATATGGATATTTAAATTACACATAATTAGATCTAGAGTAATTTTTCTAAAGTCTTTTCTTCGAAAATCTATTAGAGTGTCACTTGCTTCGAGGAAACAATTATGAGGAGCATGTATTGACCCCTTTACCACAATATAGCAAACTGGATATGAACTATCCATGTTTCCAACTGAGTTCCTTTTCTGTCGAAATGGTTTCTTAATTTGATATTTGCTACAGAAACCATGGAAACTGATTACATTGCAATCATTGATGCAATAACCATCGATTTTTAACATGTCTCTTTTAGTTATGATGTCTCTTTTCTCATATCTTTATAATATATTCCATTAGGATCAAAGTATATGGTAATTGTATTTGTGTGATTCAATATATATATATATATATCTCAATCTCATGTATACAAGATCTGTTATGTTTAACAGTTTCAACAATACTAAGTTCAGTTTTACTTATTTTTTATGTTGAACTTTAAATATGTCCCAACAAATGTACAAAGAGGTATGTGATGTGTCATGAACTGACATCTTTGGTGCAAGCTTAATAAGATCTAATCTTTCGAGGAATGCATCCATTTAAACTTGATTTTCAGAATGTCATACTTCTGATTTGACAACATGTTCCTTAGTAAACCCGCGATATGTATGGACCCTATTTATTTTCTAAACAGGTTTTGGAAAGAGAGTTTCAACAACTTTATCAACTTTATCAACAACTTTATTTTCTATCAGCTCTTTGTGGTACGTTAACTGAATTTGATTTATGAAAACCCGAATTTGTTGTCCTGATAGGTTGGATCACATCAAACACATACTGTTAGGTTTTTTCGTGTTTTCCTGATCTGATACCAATTGATATGACGAGGGTACCAAGTACATTACAATCTTTTCGATATCAACCTATGCAAACCCACCTTGTATAACCTTATGGAAACAATAACAACCAAACGATTATTTCAACAAGGTCACTATTGGTAATAGTTAAAGTTCTATTCGAACTAACTATGGGATTGTCACCAAGAAGGGTATAACATTTAAGTGTATTTAACTTGATTATAATGCTAAAAAATATAATGCAGAAGAAAATTAAATAACACAGGTACATAATATTTTGTTAATGAGGAAAACTATTTGGCAGAAAAACCTCGGGACATAGTCCAGTTTTGAATACTCTCATAATTAAGCCAATATACAAATTAAATATCACAACTTCGTATAGTTGATATAAAGTAACTACACTAATTTACCCAGTTCCTTCAGTATCCATGCGCTTACAACCAATCTGGTCAATGCACGTGAATCTCAAGACAGAGCCCACTATCTTGAGTCGTTTCACCATTGTAAAAACTTTCGCACCTGACTCCGTTGGATCATATATAACCCGAAACATTAAAGAACTAACCTACTTCAGTAACCAACTTACTTATCAATCACCCAGAATCAATCTTTAGATCAGTGATAAAGTAGAGTCAAAAGATCTTCAGTTTAATCAATTTAAACTCCTTTAGTCATAAGATCAAACCAAGACAATGATTATCGAAATAACCAATCTTGATGAACAAGCTTTATCCAAGAAACTTAATGTAACTAAACAGTATATTCGATCTTATACAAGTTTGATGTTTATCAGGATAAAAAGCTTGTGTAATCCCATGGAATCAAGTTCGGATAAAGTCACACACAAAGATCAGAACCAAAAAAAAAATCTCCAGGTCTTTAATATTCAAAAGTAACCGCTACAAAAAAAAACTTGATTCCACTATTGATCAACTGCATAGAATGGAGTCTGTTAACATTGACTAATTAACAGTTACACCCTACAGATCCAGAATCACTTAAATCTATACTAGTCAAATCTTCAAACAAACTTGAGTGTCCTTATTGCAGAAGAGAGGACATTGGAATAAACAAGTTTGATCTATTTAACCAACCGAAAACTAGATAACAATTTAGCCTTCCACCAACTGTAAACTATTCTTCATACTTCCATATACTTTGAGTTGTGAAGCAACTAACGAATAACTTAACTTTTGATACTTTGGTCACATGTATAGTGAACAAGTCACCAATACTAATATCATTGTAACCAACATAACTTTGTATGTTATATTTTCAAAGAATACATACTTGCATGAACAATAGATAAAAATTGAATAAGTCAAGTCTTGTAGTTACTAACCCTGAACTAAAGGATGATGTCTTCTTTTTATATTCAATACGTCTTCAGGTCTTTAGGAGTAACTAGAGCAAGTCTCAACATTTTTATGTTCCTAGTCTAACCTAACGAAGTTTACTTTAGTAATCTGCTTAAGCGACTTTGAGTTTTTGAACTAAACTTGACAACCAAAGTTGATATACCAATACTTTTTGGGTTCAACCGAGCAATGCTCTAACAATTATTAATTGTTTTGTGATGTAATGGTAATTAATATTGATTGAAATGGTTATGAACTACTATTCTAATTGTGTTGAATGTTGATTGAACCGAATTTCATGTATGGTATTGAGAAAATGTAACTAAATTTTTTGTTGCAAAGGTACAATATGAGTCTAATGCGTGCCCATATGAGATATACATACACAATCGATTTGGATACTTCAAGTGATGATGAAGAAAAATTCGTGTTATTGTTTCCAATAATGACATTGGATGTTCGTAGGTGTATTATTCGTGAACCACTGCCTAAAAAAAAGCAAATATAACAATGAATTAACCGATACCGAGTGTGGCATTATAGGAAAATGATGAATGATTATCTCAATACAAGAGATGGTTATACTTCAACAAAATTCAAATAACGTTTAGGTATGATGAAATATTTAATTGTGAAATTGTTAGGAAAGTTACTTGAAGTGGATGAAGAATGGCATCAACATCCAGATGCAACTAGTGTTATGGGGAATTCTCCACATATAAAATAGTAGTTGTGAAAAAATATTTGTGTAAAAGTACATTTGCAGAAAATATCGATGACTACACTCTTATGTGAGCCACAACAACATACTATTATTCAAAGACCTTTTGCAACACAGTATGTATGACTTTTGGAGAAAGATACTTGCGCCAACCTACTCCGAAAACTTGAAGAGTTTGTTAGTTGAGAATGTCGAATGAGGATTTCCTAGAATGCTAGTAGTACTGATTATATGCAATGTCCATGGAAGAATTGCCAGATAGTTTAGCAGGGAACATATCGGGGTAAAAAGAAGTACATTTCTATGGTCTTAGAGGCCGTGGTATCATTAGATTTATGGTTTTGGCATGCTTATTTTGGAATGCCTGGGGTCAAATAATGACTTGAATGTGTTGGCACACTCACCCCTTTTTGATGACATGCTCAAGGGTGTAACACCTCCATGTAATTATGTCATCAACGATCACCAATACAACATGGTGGTATTTATTCAAAGTTTACTACAATTGTACAAGCTTTAAGTTAAACATTGGATATTCCAAACTTGGTAAGGTTTAACATGTATTCAATGGCTAAAAGGAAGGATGTTGAGCGTGCTTTTGGAGTGCCTAAAAATATTAGAATTTTCGGATCGCCTTGTAAATATTGGAAACAATCTTACTTGAACCTAATAATGAAATGTTGTCTTATTTTGATTATTGAGCATGAAAGTCGGGGTAGAAAATGGGATGCAGTTGTTCATGTTCCATTACAATGTCTATTGATAATCATCATGTTTTTAATTCAAGTCTAAAAAACACTTAATTGTACCTCCAGTTAAGAACTGATCTTGTTGCGTCTTGGTAGAGGAAGCCAAGCACAACCATCAAATGCATCAAGTTTTGCAGGTTCATATATGGAATACGTCCATCTGATGATACAGAGTCAATAGAAAAACATGGAATTCCTGGTCAAACTGAAGAAGGTGCATTTGATAATTTGAAGGATGGTAATTAAGCTAAAGATAATTTGAGATACCTGTGTCAAGTTGATGATCGAGTCGCGCCTCGCTCCAGAAGTAATTTTTAAGTTCTGCCGAAATATTAATTCCTTATCAAAAGACTCACCGCGTTCATCAGGAGGCTCACTAGACACGAAGTTCTTAAATAAAGTAAGTTGCACATTCCAGAATCAATATTCGACACGATGACAATATCGACATTAAAAGAAAGCAACCATAGATATAGCGATCAAACTCCTTCATTCATAAAGGTATAGAGAGACCACTTCCACTAACATTTTGTGGCCAGGAGAATCTACTATTACTTCATCAACAAAAACCATGTAGATCCAGAATACGACATGGTTCGAGGACGTCCGTGAATCCATAAAAACAAGGTAAGTCTCGATGCATCTCTGGAGAAATCGTCACCAAAGGGATCAACCTGTAGGCGCCAACAAGCCAACAAACCCTAAAGATTATTCACCTCCAGAACATCGCCAAACGACAGATCTGAACGCTAAACAATTGCATAGAGGAGAGATGATGTTGTACGCCCGTGGATTTCGCCTACGAGTAAGGCTTGTTCAATAACTCTCTTTACAACCAGTTGTCCCATGTCTCGTCAAGGCTTGGGGACTTGACCTGAGTATCAACCTCATCGTGCCTTGACGATGTGAATGGAAAGTTGATCCTTCTCAAAAGTTTATCTAATGGATAGGAGTCATCTCTACTGAGAATATTAAAACCAATAACCCAATCATCCTTAAAATGTGTCATCAACCTGAGATACCGAAACCCAACCCTTTCCAAATCGGAGACACTACTACCTCTCATGGAAAAATGCCATATCTGATCATTAAAAGTATATTAGGTGGATGCTACAAACTCGTCAATACTGATAAGCCAACAGGGATAGTCATACGTGGCAAGTGACTTAAAGTTATCAAGACTTAAACACTTCACCACCCCTGATAAAGTTGTCAAAGCTTAATCACTTTACCACCCCTAGCAATATTTCTCTGCTATTACGCAATATTTGTAATTTCTCCAAAATGTTTCCAATATCTTGCATTCATACTTAGGATTTCAATTTATTACACGAAGTATTATTTATCTCTCTAGAAAATCCTTTGCAACAATTCAAAATCTACCTACTCAAAATCCCAAAATAAAACCACAAAAAATTCGGGTATCTCAGAAACACATAAAAAACCTCGAAATTTACTATTTATATATGAAAACTGGTTAAGCACCATCAGCACATGATCTCTCCACCTGTGCAAGGTCTTCAGTGGCGAGCCTCAATTCTCAGGATAGTCTTTCAGCATCATTTCTAGCTTTGGTAATCGCTACTAAGCCGAAGATGCACCTACTTCCTTCAAGTTCTCCTGAATTGCCCTCATATGACGACAAAGTCGTCCAACAACAAGCTTATCCATCTCAGCTTCCTCCAAGAGTCGGGTCCTGTCAAACTCAAAGTCAAAGTCAACTCCTGCATTTGGATACTATATTGGCGTATTTTTCAAGTTCTCGCTCCATCCATAACGCGCAAAGACAACAAAACTAATATGACATATCAACCTTCCTGGATTCCATTTCCTGATCAGACCCTAGAGTCATGGACTCATGATGATACTATTAAATCATCCATTGTCGATTAACAGACTAAAGTAGCTACATATGGGGACTGAAGACTTCTTTAGTTTTAGAGATTTAACGATGTCATCACCTTCGACCAGAGTATTTAATTAACAACAGTTGTAGTAACAAGACCCCTCACTCGCCTCATCTTTACGGAAGCATCTGTATGTCATTATTTCCATAGCTCGTAAGCTTCCTCTCCCAATCTGATTACACCATGGCATGGGGACTTCGTCTTTGTTGTTGTTGATGCTGATTTCAACCACACTAGTCAACTATGAAAGACACACTGAATTCATAATTCTCAAGGTGACGCCATCAATTCCCCCTCATGCTCCAAGAAATCCCTAACAGACAATATTCGTGGTTATGATAATCATCTCAACTATCACGATAACAAGGAATCTATGACAATATCCAGTATACAATGAACACTCAAACGGCCTGACCATTTCATATTCCAGCTTCTCCTCTCAACATCTGGCATATGGGTTTACAAGCTGCTGTCAGGAATTTATCTTCTCCGGAAATATGGCTATGATGAGTCAACATCGCATACGATTCAGAAGTGTTCTGAAATGTGTAAGAAACGCCAAACCATGAGGCTCTTACCGTTTGTTATGAGGTTGTTAGCCATGGAGCCTATCATTAGGGATTACTTGACATGAAGTTTTAACTTCTACTGAGGTCCCCACTTACGTCATATCCTGTTGGAGATCTCACGATGCTAACATACTCACAATGTCAACACCTCCAGCACTAGTCCCATCCACAAAACAAAGGATATTCTACCAGATGAGGGATATTCCATGGCAGTAGGATTTCACACGGGTTTGGGACATCATTCACAGATCTAGCGTCTTCAAGAAGCTCATATCCTCACGATGCCAGCACCTACCACCACAAGATCCTCTTTTCCTAGTCGCTCCTACTGTTACACATGCATCATATAAACTCGGAAATTGGTAACAACTGGTGGAGAATAGGACAGTGCATCCTTCAAAAAACATGTCCATCGATGTCTCTGCTATAACATACCAAAAGGGAGTTAAATCGGATATATGGGTTGAGAGATATGGCTTTTATACCAAAGTGGATGTAGTCTGAAAATTTACACGGGATTACTGTACACGCATGCAACTCCGAAACAGAAAACGTCAACAACTTCATGTCATCATGTCTTGACTTCTGTGACCCTTGTCGTGTAAACTTCTGATACTGTTGTTGTTGCTGGGCGAGAGGAGAAAGAAAGAGAGTGTTGATGATCGGTGATGGTCAAACAAGGATTTCCTCTTTGAAGCCATGGTCTCATGCTACACACGGGTCAATTTTGGTCTCTCCATCATATAAATCAGCCACGCTTCACTAGTTTATGCTCTCCAGACGACGCTTTATCATCCTACATCACTACTACATCAACTATTGCTCCTTCAGCGATTATTTGACTTCATCGGAGCGTCATCAAATTAAAATTCCTAGTAAAATCCGACAACTAAACTCGTTGATTTATGTTGATTTATTTTTCCTAGTTGTAGAAGCATGAAATAAATATGTATAAAATTCCGACAAGCATCAAGATTATGAATATTACTCATATCTTACATTCCGCAAGAGAAGTGAGAAGGGATATTCAGCTCCTGGCTAAATTAGCCTTGAATCTCTTCTATCGCTTTCGCATAGATGCAGAAACATGAAATAAATATATATAAATTCCTAATCAAATATCAGACTTATGAACATTAATCTTGTCCTACATTCTGTAAGAAAATTGGGAAGGAATATTTAGCTCCTAACTAAATTAGCCTTGAAGCTCTTTTGCATATATGGGCTTTAGTAATTGCAGGTCTTTACTCAGTTAAACCCTCAATTATTTCATAGGAAACCATGCAAACTATTTGTATTAATCAACATACACTAATATACAAAATTACGAACATTCGAAACAGAGGCGACGCCATTTCTGAATAAAACGCTAATTAAATGCATACCATCTAATTGCAGAATCGCATAGACAATTACCTCAAGTTACAAGTTTCTCTTGAAAAAAATTTGTGTGCAGTGCATAAATGTTAATATTAAATATCACATGATTGAGAAATTCTAAACAGGCCATAGATATGTCCACGGCATTAATGAATGCCAACGCTATCGGTGCATGGTAAATGGCCATAATACTAACAAGCGCCAGCCTTAGCAAACCCTAGCAATGCTCTAAATACCTGAGAGCAATGAAGTCAATATCGGATTTCGGTTTGTACCGGTCGAGAGAGCGATACACTGCTACACCTTTGTATCGGGGATATTTCGGTTGTAAATATCGATCCATATATTTTATATCTATAATTATTATATCAAACGTTTTTTTCCATACTGGACCTATTAAGATATAAAGTAGTACTCATTTTTCTAAAATAACATAAAAAACATGAGTAATAATTGAAAACCCTAGAACAATGATAAAGAAATTCTTTCTTTTTTTTGGATTTTTTTTTAAACTAAAACCCTAATTTCGGTTGTACCGGTCCATTTCGGCATTTCGGTTAAACCGTATCGGTCAATATCGGCCGATATTTTCGGGTAAAAACCGTTCCACCGTTATAGGCTGTTTCATATCGGGTGAGGGCCGATACTGATAAAATCGGCGATATTTCGGCCGTACCGGCCGAAATTAACTACACTGCCTCAGAGTACAATCGCAGAAAAAGCAAAAACTTGCTCAGCCAATTGTTACTCTTCTAGTAATATCTAACCATTAAATGATAAAAGTCATATTTTATCTCGTCTAGCACACCACCATCTAGTGCTTACCATGAAACATTATTGTTCCAGCTAAGCATGGGACTTAATATTGATGGTGGATTTTTGACAAGGGAGAAAGGTCTAATATTGCTTTTCTCCTAGCTGCAGAAGTATGAAATAAATATGTATAAATTCCTGACCCGACATCAGAATTATACATACTGCTATCTTACGTTCCGCAAGAAAAATGAGAATAAATATTTAGCTCATGGATAAATTAGCTTTGTATCTCTTTTGCGTATATATGCGCCCTAGAAATTTCAGAGCCTTACTCAACTAAAGCCCTCGTTATTTCATGTGCATCCATGCAAACTATTTGTATAAAACGGAATTTACTGATTATACGAAATTGCAAACATTCAGAATAGAGGCTACGCCATATCTGAATAAAAAAAATGCTAATTTGATGCATACCATCTAACTGCAGACTCGCATCAAGCATAATCTCAAGTTGCAAACTTCCTCAGCTGAATCACTTGAAAATGTTCTGTATGCACTGCATAAAAGTTAAGCATAAATACTAACATTAAATCTCATATAATTGAGAAACCCTAAACAGGCCATAAATATGGCTACGACATTAACGAATGTCAAAGCTAGTGGTGCACAGACAATAACCATGGCACTAGCGAGTGCTAGCCTTAGTGAACCTTAACCATACTCCCAACACCAATGAGTAGCACACACATGTACCAGAAGGCCAGAAAAAAACCAAAAAGCCAATAAAACCAACAAAGCATGCGCAAAACAAGCCTAGCAGTGCTAGCAACAACACTGACAGCGGCTCTAGCGCTAGCATGTGCTCACAGTGGCACTCCTTTTCCTTATCTTTGCGTCCCTTCACGCCTTGTTCACTCTAGCACCTATATATGCTTGTATCAACGCCTATGCTTATATCAGCATCCACCCTTGCTTGTGCTAGCATCATCTTCACAAGATCATTAATAGCATTATCTTACAACAAACTTACATTTTTTGAGTCCATGACTCCACTCTTCGAGAAATCAAAACAATTATATGGGGGAATTAAACATGGGGTTCGTCTGGTGGTTACAGCAACATGTGCATCACAACATCCCATGACAAAGAAGTTACAAAATAGTGGTGACGGTTGAATTAGTTGAAGAGGTAATGGGGTAATGTTCTTCCAGAAACTTCCAAGGATAATGGGAGGTTACACCATTACCCCCATAATCCACCATTACTCCATCTCTCCACTACCTCCCTACTTCACAAGGAAACATGTGTGTTCTCAACTATTATAAATAGGTTACTTAGCCAATTCTGAAAAGAAAACAGTGAGAACAGAGATAATAATCTTATCACTCTCTCAAGCTTTGTTATTTTCTCAATAGTTCAGCCTCTCTACACACAAATTCCTTCAACTTTCTTTGCTTCCCTCTCCTAAGATCAACCCATTTTTTTTCCTTGTGACCGAAGCAGGGCGGAACGGCTACTATCGTGGTTTGGGCTTTCCATGTACCATTTTGATTTCTGAATATAAATAAAGTTCTTCTACAGTATATTGTTTTGTCTAGAATCAATTTTTAGGTATGAAAATTCTCTTAACTTTCTTCTCCATCTATGATAATAAACTCATCTCTTTTCCTAATTAATTTGTTTTAGAACTTTTTATTTTTTGTAAGATAATGATGGTTAGGTTTACTCCACAAGAAGATGCAGCCATCATTAATTCTGGGGTAACTGTTATGCTAGAGTTTAATAGCGAAAGACTTTTAGTAAATGGAACAAACTTTTGGGAGCGCGTGATGTAAAATTTTGCAGACACGTTAGGGAATCCGAACCCAAAAACAATTCTTGTTTTTCAAAAAAGGGTGTTCAAAATAAAAAAAACAGTAAAAGCGTATATCAAACTGCAGAATGTTGTTTATCAAAGCAGGCCCCCTCGCATGATGGCAAAAATTATATATTTCATATTGATTTATTAAAAGTGAACAGTAGATGATTTTGATTCTTTGTTGTAGGAGGAGATAGCAAAAGGTTGTTATTATCGAGCACATAGAAGCCGATTTTTGATTTGACAATTGCTACTTATTTTTCAAACACTACTTTCCACAGATGAACCAAGAACTCACCCATCAATAGTGACCCAACTCCCAAAAATTGGCGTGATCCAACTCCAAGTCTTCCGATAAAAACTAAGTCAGATAACAATAGATTTTATGGGTACACTTCTCTATAAACCCTCACGAGACACAACTATTCCATTTGGGTCACCTAATGGTTTAAAGGCTTGTCTCACATGCTAAGTGTAACCGTGAGTTAGGATTTAATTAAGTAATGTAACCTGCTTTTGTTATTTGTACTTCAATTAGTGTACTCTCTTTTGCAATTAATAAATTAACGAAAGTATCATAAAGAACCAACATAATTTATAAAAAACCATATTACATCTTATTCGTGAAATTCAAACTCCTTACTAAACTAAAACATAGCGACACTTAATCAGTCCATTCCACCGAATGACACATAGGATATTTTTAGAAATATTTTACATATATGTTTTTTGCTTCAGAAGTGTGCATTTCCATATAAGTGTTACAATTATGCATTGAGCATCTAATCATTTTTTAACATTCAAATTAAGCATTCCATATTATGTTTGGACAATGCTTGTTTTGGTGACCTTCTTCTCCATAGTGGTTCCACAAAAACGTCTTCAATTTTCCTTTAAGTTTGAAGTTTTTGCATAGTTCATTTACCTTTTCATCTTCTTTAGCTTTCGTAGCATCGTCTAACAACTGTGCTTCTTCGTGACAGTTTGGATATTGATAATGCATATACCTAATCTTTCCCAGTTGTGATTCAATGAACATTTCGATGCCAAAATAACTTACTTGTGCACACTTAGAATATATTCAAGGGCATTGCATCAAACTAATGGACAAACCTCTTTTGCTTTTATGCATAATATTTGTTTTCCTTTGCTTTTAAAATACATATTGACGGTGTTGGTTGAGATTTCTATGGGTAGGTTGTGTTTAGAAAAAATTATATAGTTTTGTATGGTTTTAACGAACAAAATGTAACCGTTATATAACGGTTGATATAGTCAGTGGACGTAATGTGCAAAAAATATATGTTGGTACTCAACGGTCTTATATATACCCACCCATCCCCATATTAAAACCACACCTTCTATCAATAATATCCTACTCAAAACTTTATAAAAGACGGCTCAACCTTTTATTAATCCTGCAAAGTTTACCGTAGAGGAAGATTTATCTTACTATCCAGCTAGGGTCAAGAACGACCACAAAATGGTTCAATGAGCAGGAGTTTTTGGAAGAGTGTTCATTAAAACTTCTGCACTGTAACCAGTAACCCGAATAATCGTAATGTAGATGGATCGTTTTATCGATATAAAACAATAAGCATATCACTTGACGAATTTACGGCTTTAACCGCTATTGTCAACCGATATCGAATGACAGATGGAAAGGATAAAAATTTTGTTACGAAGTTCATTTCAACATCATTAAGGGGATGAACAGATTCAACCCGTTCGTGTTGATAGTTATTCCACCACGTCATGATAATCGCGTAGGGTATTATACTACTTAACAAAAGCGTTGGCAAAAAATACCTCATTAATTAAAAATAGTGTTTTAACAACACACATAAGTCGAATGAACGGCTGTAATTTCAACTTTTAATTAATGAAGATTGTTTTAAATTAGAAACCACTTTTTTTATTGATAAATAAACCACATTACATCACAATTAAAATTTTAATTATAAAATTTATATATAGTATACTAAACCATATTATATCAATCCAAGTCTTAATTAGGAAGCTAAAAGTACATAAAATCACATTACATTACAATTCATGTCTCTTAATTATAAAACTAATAGTACAGTAATTAATAATTCATATATTGAATCGTGTCCATGAGAGGGATTTCAATTCCAAATATCTCATTTGCCTTGAAATGAATGAAGTTATACCCATTTATTTGGAGAAATTTAGCCATCGCCGCCTCTTCGATATTATTGTGATTCGTTAGACATGTTCTGAATATCCTATACTTATTTCTAGTGGTGTATGCTCGACAACAAAGACTCTAATAGAATCTACCATTAAGGTTACCGTTGAAACGCAAGACGAACATTCTCCAAATACGTGACCAATAACGCCTTACGGTTTCCACTAAAGTTGTTTATCGAATCCTCATAACTCTGAAAAGACTACTGGTCAGTTTTCAGCCAAGCAAAATTATTTTCAAGTTCTTTCACTTCACAATTATAGATAAGAGTATAGTTATAAGAACATATTCGATCCACAGGGAGATATTGGTTGTTATTCTTATTTGAAAACTGATGTAAACTGGGGGAATTTTATGTTTTAAGACTAAAGTAGTTATACTAGCACAAAATGCATAAAGAGAATCAATAGGTTGAGAGTACTGGTTAAGGGTTCATCTTCAATCATAATATATGCACTTTCACTAATAACTAGAGTTGTCACTTAATCATTCATTATCAAGATCCCTAGAACATCCCATCGAGAGCATACTCCGGTAAATTCCTCATGTCATCACATACCATAACGATGAATATGTAATTACTGCTCAAAGAACAACCTAATGCAACATGCTATCAAGTTCAATCCCTCAAGAGCTTTAAGTTCTATGAATTAGGCTAATGCAATAGAAATACTACGAGTAATCTATTTAACATAGGTCAAGATTCTACATGCAATCACACAAAAGTTTGAATACAATTGGTAATCACAATTGTGTATCTCAAAACCCTAGTCTAGCAATTAATATGCATCCATGGTTGTTTAGTAGCACTCCTAAACAAACATTCATACAATCATACTTGGCGATATAATTAGTAGAACAAGACAATAATGATTTGATTAAGATGATAAAAGTAATATATTAATATAGTAGCATGTTTATGATATCCGACTACATCCTTATCCAATATGAAAAGTTTAGCTACTCATGGATTTCTTAAAATCCATGGAAAAATAATAAGTAGAAAGGTAAAGCAAACCCTAAGTTGTAGAAGAGTCTTTAACTCCAAAGCTTCTTCCCTTCTCTTAAAAAGATATAATATGATCCAAGATGTTGTCCAATCTCTAGAAGTGTCTCTTATATAGTATTTCAAATATAAAAGAACCCGTGCTCAAATCCCGGTCAATATAGGTTCCAAAAATATCAAACTCGTGCATGAAAGAGAAAAATCCGCAATAATCCGAACGACTAGAAAACCACTTTCTTCTGGATTTCAGTCGTCCAAGTTTGGCCGAGTGTTCTTCTTCCTAGTCGTACGGGTATGGACTACTAGCCTTCTTCGTAGTCGTCCGAGTCTGGATTACTATCGGTCTTTTTTCTTCTTTTCCTTCTGGATTTTAGTCGGCCAAGTTTGGTCGACTGTAGCTACTCCTGGTCGTCCGAGTCTGGATGACTAGCTTCTGCACTTTGACTTTTCAACCATACCTTCTTCATACGAAGTCGGAATGACTTCAGTCTTTCGCCGTTAGCTCCGTTTTCTCGTTCTCTTTGACATGGTGAGAAGAAATCCTGAATTTGAATAAGTTCCACTTATTTTGGATGATGTACCTAATGAGAGACACAAAATAGAAAAGTAATAATAATACAAAATAATTCACATAAAAACTAGCAAATAGATGTGCGGAAACGATATTCAAAACATGTAAATTATGCACTTATCAACTGCGTGCCAAATTGGTATCTTCCTTAATTGTGTATGATGGAGGCATGAATATGATTTCAGGAAAGAATAAAAAATGAAAGTTGATAAATTTTGTGTCTGGTTGATGAAGAATAGTTAATCTTTATATAAGAAGAAAATTGTAACGGATCTATATTTAAATTTATATAATTTATATAAATACCCTTAAAAAGTTTAGTTTTTATAAAATCTTTATGTTAATATTAATTTAAAAAATGGAGTCGTTTGTAAAAAAAATTATCTAACAAATGTAATTATTCGAAATTTAAAGTTTTCATTAATTCAAACAACAACTACATTAAAAGTTCATTAAAAATAAAGACAACAGTGTTAATTTAAAACTAAACTAAATTACATTTTCATGGAAAACAATTAGAATTGGATCACTTCATCATCTTCTGAATCATCAATGCCAATTATATTTTTAACCTCTTCAAAATATTCTTTTTCTTTTTTTGATAATATTTTCGCTCCGCATGAGCTAGGTTACTAAGACCCATATCCATTATTGCACAATCTTGTTCATCTTGCGATGCATGAGACATTTATTGGTTACGCAACTTGAAGTTTTCCCACAACCACCTCTTTCTTACCTGAAAATACCTTGCTCGCGATCCTTCTTCCGCCTTGATTCTTTTTTAGCCATTTTGGTCCTTATGGGCCTCGTCAAATATTTGTAGTTCCAACGAATCTCTCCATTAAGTAGTACTTCAGTCCCATCTTGGGCTGTTGTAAATTATGTATGCTTGGAAAATATGGCACTTTTTTGCTCGACGATAAGTCGATAATCAAACCCAAAATTATTTCTCATAATTTCATAACAAGCATCATACGAATGGTTTCCCTATTTGGTCTTAATCCGCTCCCCGACCTCCTCGAGTCTGAAACATTGGAGTAAAAAAAATAAGTTAATTAATATTATCACCAATCGGAAAAATTATTTCAATTATAGAACTTACTAAATCCGCTTTTACTTCGCCGATATATAGCGTTAAAAATCGACATGTATTCTCTTACGTCTTTTTTGCTTTCATCTTAGTTTTTAAGGATTTTGGGTTCCTGTCATAAGCATTTCCTTTAGAGATACAAGGACTTCGTGAATACGTTGCCAAAATTTAGTGGATGCTTGCTGAGAACCAATAATTTCATCAGCACCCACAAAAACATAAGCATTAAATTGTAAGATCAATTTTTTCTTTTTGAACAAAATTTCTATTAATAATATTGAATCAAATTAAGAGAAGAGAATTTCAGTAGTATATGGATAAGAAAATCAAAGAAACTCAATTGATTGTGATAAATTTTTGCTTTGAGGAGATTTGAGTAGAAAATCAAGTTGTAAGAAGATGATTTGGTGTGATTTGAGAAGAAAAACTTGTTTCTTTTATAGAAAAATTTTCTCCTAATTTTAAAAATATATCCGTTGGAATCCGACGGTGGAGAAAATAGAGCCGTTAATAGTAATAGATGGTCAAGATCAAGTGTGAGAGAGGTGTAATAGAAAAAAGGTTAAAAAAATAATAAAATTGAGACGGAAACGCTGTGCCCGTCAACATTGTGAAGGAAACTTAGTTTCGTCCCATCCCAAATACGGAAACTGAGTTTTCATTAAGTAGATTTTTAACGGAAACTGAATTTTCATCTTTTATTTCTTAGTTACAAGGTGTATCTGTGTGCTTTACTAGCTAAGCTAAAGCTTTGAACCACATTATAACTAAGAAATGAGCCATAATGATTGGCCTTAGCTATAATATAGCTAAAACACTCGTCATAGTACTTGACCTTAGCTATAATGTATCAACGCTTGGCCTAATAGCGGCAAATTTTGGTCTTCCAGCCTAATCAGCTACCGGATAAAACTGATTGTATTTTTTCAGGGGCTAAATAACAACAATTTTAGTTGTATGTCCTACAGAGTAGCCAATATCTTTGTAAGGGTTAACTTTTGTCAAAATTTGGTCCCTACCCTAGACAGAAACCCTCAAAAAGGAAACATGCAATGTTGATCAATGATCTAAAAACACTATGTTTGGCATGGCAAAACATGTCTCCAAGCTAATTCCAAGGCATTTTCTGATCGTTCTTTTTTTATCATCATTTCTTTTGCCATCATCATTTGATTATTGTTTACTTTTAAAAAGTAGACTTTTCCCCGTGAGGAAGGACTACAACTATGAAACTGAAACATTGGGCGATGAATAACGAACTGATGTCATTGTCCCGTATAATTGAAAAAAATTGGTTTGATGTCTTAAGTCTTTTCATAATGCTGTGATATATGCTCTTCGTTTCTCACCACTCATTTTATTTTCTCACCACTCTTAGTTCAAACCACCAAATTTTGAGCATTATCAAAATCTAACCCATGTACACTAATCACAATCCAACCCACAAAAATCAAATGGGCTAGGATTTTGAGTTTCGAAAAATCAATTTAACGATTGTACCTGCACAACAAAACAAGTCACGACACACGGTCGCTTTTAAAAGCACAATGTAACATGACAAACTTAATTATCTGGCACAACCCAGCATGACATGCACACTTATTTTTTTGGCACAGTGACACCATAACACTACACTTCGCTCCAGTGTGTGCGGTGAGGGCACACTTCAACATTTTCAATAACTCTTTCAAACAGTACTTGAGTGAAGCTCGGACGTTCAGCGGATGCATTTATTTGTTTTCCTTACTTATTCTTCTTCTATTTCTAGTTGAGTTGCTTTGAAAGTTGTTTCAACTCAAGAAAAAGACTATAGTAATGAGTGCCGTTTTCTAATTATTGTTCATAGATTCCATGTAGCTTGGTTGTCGATTTCTTTTAGTTCTTTAATCTCATGTTTTTCAATCATACATGAGATACTTTTGTTATTTTTAAGCTCAACTTGTTGCATGATTTCACATTGAGAATCAACTCAAGTTGCTTTTTGCTAGTGAGATTTCAGTGCTCTCTTCAATGTTCACCAGTAAAAAGGAACCAACATTCGTGCATGATTTGTAGGACCCTTTCCCTCCACTGAGATACTCTAAACTTAAAAAACAAATCATTATTGGGTCAAATCTAGTTATGGAGTTTTGAATTTGGTCATGGGTTTTCCTCCATATATCGGTATATGCTTCGTTCAACAACGTTAAGGAATCTCATCAGAGACACACTAAAACAGTAAAAGTTCGTTCTTTGTCGGTTTGATTCTTACTTTCTTGCAACTTCACTTGTTGAGATCAACCTTCAAACTCTAAGGCCATGGCAAAAGACAATTTTTGTGCACATTAAGGACCCACAAGGACACAAAGCATCATTAATCATTTATTTCTATTTTTATTTTACAAACAAAAACAACTAACCAAACTGGTTCAGCGGAGGGGATACGTACTGATCAATAAAGTTTTCTAATATTGGGTTATTAGTACGACCCAGGATTTATCTACTGATAGGAAAGGCTTAATATGGAAAGGGGAGCCTGAGCTCCAATTAACTATTCTAATAAAATGTCTGGCTCTCTTAGCAAGAATATCTGTCGGTCTATTGTTTTCTTTTGGCGCAAAATGAAAACTTAAGAAGTTATTACAAGAAAACGCGAGTTTCTTTGCTTCAAATAGAATAGATTTGCACTGCCACAAAATCCTATTGTTTTATTTTTTTTAGGTACTCATAAATTCTTTGACAATCTCCTTCAATGTTGAAATGTTGCTGTCTTTTCTTCTTTTCATACGTTGTTGATTGCAGGGTCCCTATCGCTTCTTTTTTGCGCTGGCCATTGTTCCTGGTCCTGCCTGCCCTCTTCTGAAAGTACCTGTATAATCAAGTAATATACAAACAAACCCAGCATTAATATTAGCATATATTTAATCCGCATCCACATTAATTTTCAATTCATTAATGCATGGTTGGGTCCAATTAGGGTTGTTATGGTTTGAAATCCTTTGAACTGTGGTAAGCATATTGATAGGTAGAGTTTGCACTCTTTGGTTTCCGTATTGTAGGTGTATTTGAATGGCTATTGCTGTTAGGATTGATGATCTAGAACTTTCATCAAAAATTCTAGAGCATCTCTCCTTCCATATAAACCAATACTTAGTGGCTGCTATTTCCAACGAGATATTATTTTCCGAACTTTCCATCCAAGATGGTAACATCCACACTAATTTGGCAAAGTGCCAATTAAAGAATAAGTGTTTTAGCAGACTTTCATCCTCTGTTTCACAAAAGATACATTTCGCAGAAGCTTGATTGCTGAATCTGGCTAATTTAGAATTAATGGGGAAGGGGTCATTCAAACATTTCCAAATGAACGGCTTAATTCTCCGTGAAACTTTTAGGTTCCATAGCTTCTTCCAAAAACTTTTTGTATTATCTTGACCTACCAAGTGGACCGAAGAATTGTTTAGTTTTAGTATGCATAGATTTAACTATGAAATTTCCATCTCTAGTTTACTCCCATCGGATTTTATCATGTTTAAGAGTATTATTATCATTAAGGAATGGTTTGATGTTCAATATTTTGGTGATATGTGCGAAGGGAAACAATCTTGAAGAACTGTCAAATTCCACTTGTCATTGCAGTCAATTAAGTCCATTAATCACTTGTTTATATACAAAAGGAAAGGTTTCCGTATGAGCAGTTAAAGGCCATAAAGACAACCATTGATTTAAAGTACACAGACAACTTGTTTTGCTTTATTCTATTCACAAGATCTGAGGAACTGAAAATTGAACAATAATTAGCACTTTTTACATATTTTTATATCTAAGTTGGAGAATAACACTAGTGGTGGTGAAGAATCTTAGGATGACTGTTTGGTTTGAATCTTAGCAAAATCTAGTGTTTTCTTTCCTTCTAGCTTGTTGGTGATGTAATGTTTACTGTACTCTCCGTGGTTGTATCTTCTATACATGCAAGGCCGAGTCATATCGATAAAGTCAGGCAATGGGCCAAGCTCGATCTCATAACTTGGAGCATAAAATGTGACAATTGAAAGCCGGTCTTTGCTTTTGTTTGTCACTGCTCGGTGTTCGACGCTTTTGTATTTCCCATTGGTAAGAACCTGCACGAGTAAAAGTCGAGTGAGAATCAGAATGATAAAGCAATGCAGAGAAATTGAGATCTTAAGTCGAGGAAACTTACTTCGAGAGTGTCACCAATGTTGATGACAAGGGCATTCTCTATAGGTTGGACTGGAACCCATTTATCGTCCTTAAGGACTTGAAGGCCAACAGAACTACCCGTGCCCTGCTGTAACACTGTGAGAGCACTTCCATCTGAGTGTGGACTGAGACCCAACACTAGATCAGGCCTCGGGCACGGTGGGTAATAGTTCATTCTCGCAGCTTGAACTGCTTCACCGAACATCTCATTGAATGTATCTTGGTTCAAGCCGAGAGTCAAGGCTATAAATCTCAATAGATTCTTACATAGTTTCCTTACATTTGTTGAGTACTTCTCTAGAGCTTCACTGCATCACGGACAAGTATAGATTTGTTGATATAACCTCTAACTGTAAAGGGCAGCATACAAATTTGGTGATGTTATATGAACTGAGCATACCTGAATTTAGCCGGATTTGTAGGCCAGAGTTTTGGATTTCTTATCCAGAATGGCTCCACTCCTAGGGCCAACATATTGCACCAATCAAGCTTCTGATCTTCAGAGAACACGAATGCGTGCCCGTACCCTTGAACAGTCCCAGGCAACATTGGATACTTAGTTTTTTCCTCCAAGGGTAACATGAAGAACTCCATAGCCACTTCCTCAATAGTCCTTAACATATCTGTGTCAATCCCATGGTTTACTACCTGTCATTATACCATCGTTTTTTAGTAAGCTTAATTAGCTTCACGAACAAACAAGAACAGAATGATATTCAATGAAACAGAGTTTATAAGGAAGTTGCATTGTACCTGAAAGAAACCCCACTCTTCACAAGAGGCAGCAAGTTTTGTTAGTTCTTCTGTGTTGTTTTCGTCCAACTTAGACAGATCGATAACTGGTATTTGCATAGGTAAAGAGGTGTGGGTTTTCACAAGTGTTGGCCTTTCGGCGGCATCACGAACATACCGCTTAGGAATCGTTTTTGGTTGAAACTTTCTTAGCTCTTGAACATCTTGAATGTGACCAACATTGATTGAAGAAATTGGTATAGGAGCCATGGAAATAAAAGCAAAAGGTATCTAAGTTGAAACAAAATGAGACTTACTTAACTCTCCTTAGTTGGACCATACCTTGAGAGTGAGACTCTATTTATAGACATTTCAGACACTGATGTTTAGGGTGAATTTTTAGTGATGTGGGTCATAACTTTCCACTTCTTTCTTTTCTTGTTCTTTATTCAATTCTGTGGGCAGCCTAGCTATGAGAACCAATGAAGCTGTGACCATCAAAGTGGGAAGTGCATTTCATCTCTATTGATATGACACATGGCTTGCTCTTTTGCATCAAAATATATGCCCCACAATTTAAGAAACTTAACTTAGTGTACACCACCATGGGTTAGTCTTGGTGTGTTTTTTTTTTGTACTCAAATTATTAGCAATGTTGAAGCACTGAATGAATGATGTCACTGAAACTCAAAAAGGAATCTTAACAAATTAATCTAATATTTCTGTCATAAGATGCAATGCACCAAGTTGAAGGAAAGAAAATTCTCCTTTAAAGTTGTAGTAAGCATGACTATTCCGTATTGTGTATGTCATAAACATCACTTTCACGACGGTTTTAGACGCTTGATTCTCTATGCGAGTCGTGAAGAGATCTCATGAGGAAGCTGGAGAGGTTAAAGAAGCACGTTTTTGCGCAACTCAAAATTGCCAAAGCCACTTTCATTTGTCTTCCATTTCAGGTTTTATAGTTTGGTTTTGTTGATTTACGTCTACTTACAGAATTAGTCAGTGGCATTTTCCTAGTTACTAATGTAGGAATGACAGACACAAGTAAATATCTCATCTGCATATTCGCATGCTTCAGTCGCTCTGATGGGCCTGTCAACACTCAATGGATGTTATGCCGCGATCTTTTCGGCTTCTGAATGGTATTAAAATGGGGAAAGATTGTTCTAAATAGGGAACACAGTAAATGCAAACTCAGTTCGACGTATCACTAGTATGCACTACAGGCACATATTTGAGTAAATTGTCGTCCGCTCCTTTTCAGTTAAGGTTCAAATAAGGCATTTGTAGAAGAACCTAACCAGTCAAGCATTCTGATATGTTCCATTATTTGCATCTCCCTTTATCTCTCTTTTTGACTAAATAAAATTCCACATATTGGATGATTCTTGCTCTGTATGATTAACGCTTAAGAAATAGCCTGAACTTTTAGTGCAAAATTCCTGACCGTCTATATACAGAGTACCCTGATGAAGCCACCATGAGCACAAGAAATTTACAAGTTCGAGAATATCCCATCTTAGCCATCAAAAGAAAATAAAAGATCCCATGTTCCGGTAATAAAAAAATGCCCTTTATTTTACTTTGGTCAAAGGAGTGAAAAAGGCAAGATAAAGCATATGACGAACTGGAATTTGCTTCAGTGTAACCTAAAAGGAATCAAAAAAAAGAAAGTACACTCTATAGCACTAAACAGTAGAGAATTTCTTGAGGGTAGGAGTGTATGCTGATGTATTTTGCACTGAACCCTCTCACGACACATTAAGTCGAGAGACAGACACCATAGACCGTATTTTACAGAATCTTACCAGTCTTTTTGACTACACTCTTAACTTAGAGCTAAAAACACCTTAGGAAAGTGAAACAGAGGAGGGCCACCCACCATCGCCTCTTATTCTCTCTTAAGCCTTCATGTGAGGGTGGAGGGGTACTTTTCAGTTTTGATGACTTTGGTAGTACATCAGTGCATTCATATAATACAATCCTGCGTTTGATAGTACGGGAGCTTTAACCTTTGTCTAGTGCTTCTGACTTTGAATTTCATCAAACCAGACATGTATTCTAGTGGGTGATTTCATTTCTAAGTCTGAATAAAAAGTAAAATCTTTTATCTTCTAACTGCAATAATGGGTGGTGAATTCTCCATAATTCATATCATGTAATGATGTTGCTAATTTACGATAATACAATGGAAAGGAATGGTGGTGATGGTTCGGATGAAAAAAAATAAAATGTGTGACTTGTGTACAGTACCCAAAACATCATTGTTTAATTTTGTTGGTTGCACCCTCATCATGAATACCACCATTACTGCGAGAAGAACTCATCTGAATACCAAGAACAACCTGCGTTAGTATATACACCTCTACCTCATTGGATACATCTCTGATGTTATTGGCCTTACTATTCTAACTATATAAGAATGCACACTATGAAAACTCAGATTTTGTGTAAAATATCGGAATGCATATAAAAAGATGGATCTATGAATTATACGGTTAACATGAAGAGCTTTCCCAGGCTCATACCTCAATGCTATAACAGGAAAATCAAGATAACCAACCAGATAAACAATTAACACGAAGAAATTGCTAAGATTCGTTAACCAACCAGATAAACATTCAACATGAAGAGATTGCTAAGACTCACCCCTCAATACTATGACGGGAACATCAAGATAACTAACCAGATATATAATCTGTAGTGTTAAACACTAGTATGCTTACGATGGTTCTATAACATGGATAGTAAGTGAAGAGTGGCCTTACCAATTAAATCTCCTTCTTTGCAATCCCAAAATAAATACTTGCACCACTACAAATCCTAAACGAGTTTATTATGTATACAGAAAGACGTATAAAACCTGTCACCCACAGAAAAGACAAAAAATAATAAACTGAGAAACTACGCAATAACCAGCTTTCATTGATTTTAGAACTTAGGGAGTCTTAAATACCTTGTGAGGAGGAACTCAGAGCTAGTACAGAAAGAACTCCTACAAAGCAAACTCGCAACATAAAAAAATTCCTTTGTTTATTCTAACTAATTTCTGATTGTTTCTCCACTCAGAAAAGAATGATGTTATATATTGGATTGTTGAAAGTCAAAACAGGTCGTGAATAACTCAACCTACAAAAAGAAGAAAACTTAAAATTATAAGAAGAAAAGACATGTCTATACTGAAAAAAATGGTTCGATAGTACCTGAAGATTTCTACTGCGATTGGCAAGCAAGTTTGTACAGGAACTATCAAAAGCACCATGAAAACTGAACATCACAATAGATTCAATAGAATACTCTACGTATGTGTATCTCTTCAACCTCCTCCTAACTAACTATGTTATCTATCTCCACTGGTAAACAAAAGAGATCAAAACTTGGGACCTTTTGCAGAAAGGCCAGAAAGACGGGATCAATCAGATTGTAAAGTACTAAGCCTACTTATCACATTTATCATCTTTATCTCTATCTTCATCTTCAAATAGCCATATGTGCACAATTCAGTATAACTCCCAACCCCTCATAGGAGAGACTCTAACCTGTACAAAGAAACCCCTTCTTCCCCTTAACTACCATTAGAACTTGTGGGTTGGAATGCTTTTGCTCAATATCCATATCAAAACCAAAACATTGCTAAGTTGCTGGAATCTCATTTTGTACACATGTGACAAGCGAGAAATGACCAAGGGATAACGTTTCTGAATTTTCCGACAGTAATCCTAAGTGCTGCGAAGAGATACAGCAAGCTTCTTATTTCCATCGGCTCCTCCAAATGGCCAGCATACTCAAAAGCAAACCACAGGAACTTGATGAATTCACAGGGTTCACATTTTTTTCCTACCATTGTGATCTCAACGGCTAATGGTTTCCATTGCAAGCCGTACAAGATGAAGTAATCCATCAATGTCATGGAATGTGAAATCAATGACACTCTTAACAGAAGACATAACCTCTGCACCTGCATTAGCAGCTACAAGTGCAAGGGCGTTCTGGGATTTTCTGCTAGCCTCCATTGCATTGTTTACATTCTCTGCCTACAAAAACATCAAAATGATTTTAACTAGAGTGCATTTAGTCATGAAGAAGGATACGTATGGACAGAAATGTTTCATTCATATACTTAAATGACGAATAAAATCTCAATAATTCCTCTATATAGAAGGAAATAATGCAAGGTTTTACTGCTTTCCGCATGAAAAGTAGGAAACACATTGTACTATGCCAGTTAGACTTACAAAGTTGAGTACCCGCACAAATTTGGGATGGTTTTGAGCAACAATTACATGGTTCGTAGTAATTTGAGAACCGTCAGCCTTGGCTAATGCAACCTTATCCAGCGTGACTTGATTGTTTAAGTTATCAACACCCGAGGAAGATGATGACGGAGACTCACCTAAAGCAGTAGCACCATCTGGGAATATGAGTATAAATTAACTTAAGCAAATCATTCAAACAATGAGCGCCATATTGAACTTCTAATTTACCTGGAGGTACCAGTTTTAGAGCTTCCTGCAATTCATGTCGATCCTTGTGTACAATCAAATTTTTGGAATAAATAACCTTCATGTATGCTACTTCAGTGCATTTGTAAGCTAGAGCAGCTGCGGCCATGACGTTGAGTTTTTCATATGCATGGGCAACATAACTACAAATTTTCAAAATCCCAGAAAGTACTGTCAGCATAATAAGCTAAAAAGGGGTTTTGGAAGATAAAGCTCTAGGGCACTAAATACATTGATGAAGCAAGAATACATGAACGGTAAGGTAGTGGAGCCGTTACATTTAAACTACAATTGAAGTGTTAGGTACTTACTCCCAGAGTTTTGCCGTACTGCTATACATCTCTATCATGTAATTCATATCCCCACGTTTGGTGCTCTCAGTGTTGCAATGTTCCAAAAGTGAGGAACCACGAAGAAATTTCAAACACGCCTGGAAGTATATCTCAGCACTTTCAAGCTCTTGACCAAGTTTCTATAAATGATGACCAATCATAAAAAAAAAAAGTCAAAGTGGGAACATTCATTACAGGTTATATGAAGCTTGAGAGACAGACTATGTAGTTTACAAAAAGACAAAGGACAAATTGAGTAGTTCAAATAATGAGAGAGGATACCATAAGTCGATCAGCCGTGTGTTTAAGATCCTTGGCTTCTTTAATAGCATTTACAGCAGCCTGACTCGAAGGATCCTTTTTAACAGGAATCTGGGTGGCATTCAGATCCTTGGCCAGATACCCACAGGTAGTAGATTGTCTTGAGTGAGTCTTACTGTGGGTCTCAAGCTTCACTGGACTTTCAGATATCTTTGACGTATTACCAAGGGTGTTAACCACTGTATCTGATCCACTGATGCTGAGCTTCCCAGCTATTGGTTGATTTGATTGAGCTAATAACTCTTCTTTATCTCCAGAAAACGGCAGTGGTTTCTCTTTACCAGTTGATATACCCAGATGATTTGTTAATCTCTCAGAGGCAAACTTGCTTGGAGCCTCGTCGCTTTCATGGAACTGCACTGCGGTTTGCTTTGGTCTGCATTTTTCAGCCTTACTGTTAATACCACTCAATATTACTTCTGAAGAATCTTCATTTCCTCCAAATTTAGGCCGATGATCTATTTTACCTTCACTTGGAGGATTTCTTATGGGATCTTTCTTACTAGACCTATTTTTCTCAACCTTACTGGTCTCAACAGCACACTTCTCCACAAAGCTGCTCTTTTCAATCCTTGGTTCTTCATTATATGAAAGATTCTGCGGTACCATCCCCACCTGAAATCTCAAGTTCTTTTTTTGATACTGCTCCTGCTGCTGCTCCTGCTCCTGCTCAGTATATGGACTGAAGACCTTTGCATCACATTCACCATGAGCAGATTTGGAACTTCTAATCTTATCGTTTGATTGTAAGGACTCCTTACTGGATTTCTTCATCTTAGACCCAATAGAGTTGTAGTGGTTACTATACACCAAATTACGGTTATCAGCATTGGATGCAGAAGGCAGAGTTTGTGGTTTAGACTCACCATCTAAAGGGTGATTAGCATCTCTATCCTGATGATGGAGCCCAGATGATACCATGGAGCTTCGAGGAATAACTCCCTCCATAGTTTCAGTCTCAACATTCCCACCATCCAGTTCATTGTCTGAGCATCTCAGAGCACTGCTACCCATGGCAGAGAACTCAATAGTGGTCGCATCACCTTTCGCCATAAGTTTCCCTCTTGCCCGTATAACCTTCACTGGGTTGGAGATCCTCGAAGGGGATGAAGAAACTGACACTACTGGTGAGCCTTTAACCTCATGAATGTCAAATCTAGTTTTGCGAGGGCCTGATACTTTCGAAGAGCTTGAAGCAGGAGCAACAGCATTCTGTATCTCTTCTATATCCTTTTTAAGGATTTCCATTCCATCCAAAGACCGCGGAGAGGCTGTACTTTCTCCTACATATTGCCCCAGTTGATGTTCCTTGTGATGATACCCTCCAATGCCTTCTTTTGTTTCAAGAGTTAATGAATTTTTACTACTGGATAAAAGAATTCGAGTTCCCCTACCTCGTTTGGCAGTTTTATCAACCCCCTTGCTTAAGCTTGACTCCTTGCCCACGGGTTTAGACACCCTCACCTTCTTTTCCTTTCTTTGCTCACTCTCATTAGTTTCCTCCACAAAAAAACTGTTGTCGTTGAAATGAAGTACAGTACTCGGGTAGCTCTCTGGTGGATAAATTTGACTCTTCTGCCACTCCTTAACCTTCCTCTTCTTCCCAGCAATACCTCCATCTTTCACAGGAACCACAACTTGGCCCTTGGAATTTTTTATGGAATCTGTAGTTCTGTCCTTAGAATCACATTTGGCATCCTTAGCAATTATGTCGTTTGGAATAACATTCATGGAATTGGGACAGATTTCTGCAGCCTGCCGGCGATGGTCATTAATCCAGTGCCCATTATTACAACCAAATGACTTCCTTTTCTTTGAGGCTTTAAGCTCATCTTGATCTTCCCCCCTTTTCCTATTTACTCTCGGGTGCTTTACATCATCTACAGAAATATAAATCCGAAGGAATAAATTAAGCATATCATATTAAGGTTCATGAAAAATGTGTTTACATAGCTATGTCGTTCGACTTACTTGACTGCATAAAGTTCGCGGGATCAGATTCCAGTGGCGATTGGATCACATCTTGTAAGTTTCTGCTCTTCAAAGAAGCCTTTAAACTGTTATTTGTGGAGTTTGATATGTCTTTTTGGTATGCTTTCAGTGCTCCTTTTTGTAGTTTCTTCTTTCCAACATTAAATCCACCATCGTGAGTTAAATTCATATGCTGACCAGCCAAAGTTACTCCTGGTGCAACAGCTTCATGAAGAAGACTGTTCACGTTCTGATTCACAGGTACAGGAGGGAGTAGGTACAGTGCGTTCAGAGCTGTGGTTGTTTCATCCTCGCTGAAATCACATTGATTCATTCCGGGCCTAGTAGTATCGATAAACACTCAATCTTATTACAAAATAAATAAATAAAACATCTGAATCAACATGTTTTCTATCAGAACCTAGTACCCAAGAGATGTATGCTCTTCAAGTGCTATTGGGCATTGAATATCATTAATTATAGAACCTGGAGATGCTCCAGTAAGAAACTTACAGCCAGTTAAGCATGTCGCACTGCCACTTTTTGGGAAGGCTCTCGGGGTCCGCACCATATGGTAAAAGACGCCACTTGGAGCACTTGTCACAGCCAACCCATTGCTCAATAAGAAGAGGATCCACTGCAGGAACAACGTCGGAAACAGGCTCATTTCCTGTTAACGGGGTAACAATGGGATTCACTTTTGTATATGCTTCAGATGTCAGTTGGTTCTCAACCTTTCTGGTACCATTTGATCTTTCCTTTGCGTTGTCAGTAATCATTGGATTTTCTTTCTCAGCTACATGAAGCACAGAGTCGAATGCCTTATATCTAGGAGTTTCCAGCAAATCGATTCTATTCTCTGGCAGCTCGACTTTTGTGTCCTCACATAGATCCGTACTCCTTTCTCTGGGTTTACCAGGATCCTTGTGTAATCTCTTCTTTTCAATTTTACTCATTGAAGGGTATTCACCTGTTTTATTAGTTTTATCTTTCCCAGAGGAAGAAGCAACCTTTGAGATTCTTTTAGGAAGCTCTTCAGCTGGAACATCTTTCCCTATGATCCCATTAAATTTCAAATTACCCTCATCTGATGATTTTCTTCTCGCAAGAGTCACTTTTATTCCATGTTTAGCAGCGGATGTTTTACGTGTTGAAGAATCAACAAGTCCACCAACATCCAGATCTTCCCTTCCCTTAGATGCATCTATCTTATCCCTACATAGGTCCTGGATTTCGCCATCTGTCCTCTTCTGGAATTTTTTTGGTTCAATCGGATCACCCTGAAGAAGGGTCACTTTTCTGCCTTTCAAAAACTTATCGGGCATGCTAATCTTTAGGTTTTGCTTTCCAACGCTATCCACGCTGTGCCCAGCAATTGGCTTGAACATTTCCTTCTTAGAGATGCCAGACACAAACTCTTCTTTTATGGCACGTTTATTCAATCCCCCGGATTGCCGACCAGAATTTTGAAATAGGTCATCAGTTACACCTTTTGACTTAGATACAACGGAAACTTGCATACCATTACAAGGTACTGAATTAACAGCATCTATTTCCTTCTTCAAGAAAGAACTACCTTTACCTGCATCACTAACATTTTTGTTACTCATTTCGACTGACTTTTTCTCCACCAGTTTCCTTTTCTCTGTATAAACTTTCCTATCACCCCTTTTACTAGATTCATCTACACAAGGTGCAGAACTCTCCTGGCTATTTTTGTAGGATAAGCCACATCTACTGTCACCCATAAGCTTTTCTTTCTTCGTTAAGAGCAAGAGACTGTCGGACAGAGGTGATAACAAAACACCACCAGGAACTGGAAAAGATGTCATAATCTGTTCCATTGGATATACAAACAAAAGAATACTAAGTCACTCACTATCCATCCATGGGGCACAGAAATCAAAAACAAATATAGCTGAAAGGTTTACCTGAATCATGCTCATCGGAGATTCATCAAGTGTGTCATGAGATTCGAGAGATAACCCTCCACTCTCGGTTGCACTTTCATCGAGCGATGAGGATGGAGAGATATCAAGGCCAAGGCCACTGTAAATTTCAGTATTTGTCCGAGCCAGTATACGGCCAGTGCCCACTTTGATTCGGACCTTCAGCGTTTTCTTCTCATTCGGATTAAACAACACTGGTTTGTCTGCCGAAGTAAATTCCCTGGTGCTCTGGGACAAGCACATGCCTCTATTAGACAAAAGGTTTACTGCTGGAGCTCTATAAACAGGGTGCTGCTCTGCAGAAACTGCAGAACAGTCTGGTCCAAGCCCCATGATGTGGGTCACACTTGATGCAACTTTAGCATTCTCAAGAGCGTCCTATATGGCAACAAAACCCCATAACACATAAAACAAGTAAGTGATTAAGTACTTCCCTGTGAAACCAATTTTTCCAAACAAGCCATGTTTTACAGACTGGAGAAGGATAATGTAGGTGAAAATTGTCTGTCTAGTCTGATAAATTTGTACCTCTGACTGCAAGTTGTTAGGCGACTTTGGTGCATTGTAGTTCTGAATTTTCTGTGGAGTCCTTGGATGAGATAAAGCAATAGGAGAGCGCTGGTAGGATGGTAAGAATGAACCATACCCACCAAATTTTGGTCCTGAAAAAATGTAAAACCATCACTTTCGGGGTACATGAAAATCAGAGATGGCTCTGTTGAGGAGCAAGAAGATCCACAGTTTCCGCTAAGGCTCACTTACCCAAATTATCAGCAGAAACACCCCCTTCAAAATCTTTCTTAAGATGTCCCAAACAAACTTCAATCTTCTCATCCTTCACAAAAATGAATTTTGTTAATATCACAGAAGAATTTAGCATATTAAGTTGTTGTGCAACTAGAATAATATATCGGATGTCACAAGGAACAAGAACCACAAAATCAAGAACTAAATATACGAGTTTGAACCACTCTAAGTTCATATTAGCCTATCATTTCTTTCACTAAGAGTTCAAACAAAAGTTCATAGAGTGGTTCCCATCAAACACTCAACTTGGTTAGCTTAAGAATGTCCTCCCTGATAGTAACATACCACTACACACTACATATTGTATGTCACTGGATATGGAAAAAGCAACCATATGTTCAGTGGCTTCACATACACAATACATACAGAACTCATCAACACATTCGTAACTAGGTCTATGTACTCATTACACCTACTATACATCTACATGATTCTGTAACTTAAAGTCCATAGATAGCGTAATCAATTCCCAATGATTAGTTTTTTTCTCATTATTGGTTTACTTTGTTTGATGATGATGATGATTGTGAAACTCATTGCACTAAACTCACAAACAAATCCATCAAACACTATGGTTCAAACTAACGACGAACACAATATAATGTTCGTTTCAAGAAACAATCAGAACTTAAAAAAGCTATGAGCATGGAAATCAAAGTTAAGTTCCTTACAATGTAGGAAAGATGAACATCAGGGTCGATGTTGGATTCATCGTTTTCCTCTTGGTAATAATTATAGGCCTCCCCTTCTTCAACCTCATTCTCCTCCATATCTCAGTCTCAATATCAAAACCTAAAACCCTTTCTTTCAAACCCTAACATAAAAATAAAAAAAAACCTAAGAAATCCCTATCTCTCCCTAAAAACCAAACAAAGTTGGACCTTTTCCAAAACATGAACTACTCAAAATATCAAAAATAAATAAGCCACACTAAAATCCTTTCAAAACCATTAAAACCATCAACACATACAATCTACCCGTGATCAAGACTCATCCTTAAAACTAACCCCAACCCCTCTCTCTCTAAAACTCTCTCTTTCTCAATATCAAATCAACAAAATTGGGTTCTTTAAACTTGGAGTCTCTCTAAGAAGAATCAATCAAAATCCTCACTTTAAACTCTAGATTCAGTTCTTGGTTTTGATTGAGTGAAGAAGATCCAGAGAATGAGAGATTATGTGTTTTCTTCTGTGTTTAAAAATTCCCTTTTTGATCAAGAAATACAATAAAAAGGGTTTTTATTTGGACTTGTGGGTCACTCTCACATTCTATGTGTTGTCAAAAACTCTTGGGTGTGATTAAAAATGGACATTTTGTTATTTTTGACGGAGTTACACTTAGAAGGGTTCTATGCAGTTAACGAAAAGTGGAATGGATACGAGTGGTATAATCTTAATCATGAAACGACATGTTTGTTTTACTATTTTTTTGGCTCAAGGAAAAGTATAACCTAAATTTATTTATTTTTGAAGAAACAAAAGCATTTTATATGAATATGTATATCAATCAAATATATATTAATTGGAATATACAATAAAACATAAATAAGATATAAAATACATTTAATTCATCGAGTAATCAGATGATATTTGAGGAATGATGTGAACATTTTGATTCCATCATTTGAATTTATGTTTTTTTCTATAACAAAATTTTTCTTCATTAAGATTAAATGTTCCGAAGAGAAGTAATCTACACAGAACATCGAAAATCGAATCACATCTAGTAATCATGGATCTTATTATTTACGTGGTGCAGTGTGAATCTCCTTCGAAGATATAATTGAATACGATCTTAGCAATCGGTCTAGACGCCTTGAAGGTTATATGAAACTTAATGATAATCACCAAAAAGAGTTATTCTTATTTTATTATATATATTTTATTGTATATTCCAATTAATATATATTTGATTGATGTACGCATTCATACAAAATATATGAAACTGGTGGTGTTTGCTTCTGTTTCTTCAGTAATAAATAAATCTAGGTCATACTTTGACGGAATTATGTTTTAATTATGGTCATACTTTGACGGAATTTTGATTCCACCATTGGAATTTATGTTTTCTTTTATTACAATTTTTTTTCTTCATTAGGAGTAAATGCTCCGAAGAGAAATAATCTACACAGAACATCGAAAACCGAATCACATCTAGTAGTGATGGATCTTATTATTTACATCGTGCAAATGTGAATTTCCCTCGAAAAGATAATTGAATACAATCTTAGCAATCGATCTAAACGCCTTGAAGGTTGTATGAACTTAATGATAATCACCAAAAAGGGTTATATTCTATCATAATTAATAATTATTACTCCCTCCGTTTCAGGAAAAGAGTTACTTTCTCTTTAAATTTTTGTTCCAACAAAAGAGTTACTTTCATTTTCAATAGGACAAACTTCTAAAAATACCGTTTTAATAAAGTTTCTTTGTTTTAATCAGAAGATATATATGTGGTATTAAACTTTTTATTGAGGGTAAATTTGGAAATAAAAAAAAAAACTGCTCTCTCATCTTGTCTTAATAATTGTGCAAATAGGAAAAGTAACTCTTTTCCTGAAATGGAGGGAGTATTATTTTTATGTTTACAAACCCTAAGTGTTTATTCTAGATAATAATCATTGTTTGGTACTTATTTAATTACTTAATTTTTAGGATGATGCTGAGAATTAATTTTAGGATAACACATTTTAACTAAGTAAAACTATAACCATATTCGTTTTTATAAACTAAATTATCTTCGGATCTCGTAATTATTACGTTGGAATAAAGAAAATAAGTATAAATTTAGAAAAATAAAGTCTTGTGGGAATACGATATCACAACCAAGGGCCTGGTGTAGCATGTTACCTTGTGGTGGTTTTGGCTATTTAGTTGCGGTCGCGACACACTTTTTTTTTCGCTTCTGCATTTGTGTTGGTTTTAGTTGTTGTTGAATTGTTTTAATTTATGTTATTGTTGCTGGGTTTTTAGTCTGTCTCGATGCACATTGCATTGGTTGTTGGTCCCGATGGTGCATTTGTCCTTCGTGGTGTCGGTTGTCTGGCGTAGCTTCTGGTTTTTATGGCTGGGTTGTTGGTTTGCATTGTCGTTGTTTATCTGGTCACTTGTTTTGGTAAATTTGGTTTGGAAGTTCTGTTGCGCGTTGGTCGCGGGTTGCCACTATCAGTACCCTCGTGTTGACGGTGTTGTCATGCTGGTCGTTATTTGCAAAATAAGACCTTTTCTGGGTGTTTTTTTTTTTTTGGTGAAGCGACGACTCTTATGCTGGTGATTTTTCTATATTGCTTGGTTTCTCTCCTAAACTTTTTAAAAAAAAAACGAGGGTACCGAATACATCACCAGTTCTTTTGATTTTAACCTATATAGACACATTTGGTGTAATCTTTTCGATTCTGAAAGATCAAATGGACAAGGTGACCTTGATAATAATCTAAGTTCAATACAAAATATATTATATGATCAATCAAGGTATTATAAACGTAAAAGTGCAATTACTTTTATCATAATAAAATAATTACAATACGGAAAGTAAAATAATAACACAACATACAAGATTTTATTAATGAGGAAAACTATTTAGCAGACAAACTCAGGGACCTATTATTTTGAATAATCTCATAATTAAGACGTTACAAAAATGTCTACCTGCAACCTCGTTTAGTTGAGCCCGAATAAACTACCCCTAGTTACTCAGTTTCCTCATAATCCCTATGCCTACAACCAATTTGGCGAATGCATGTACCTGGGTTGTTTTGTCGATATCAAACTATAAGAAAACAAGTGAAAAAATTTATAGCTTTAGTCCGGGTTGTCAATCCATATCGAGTAAGGGGTGAAACCAATGTTGAAGTTGTATTGCGATCTCGAGAAGAATGACAAAGATGGAAAACGAAAACTTTTTCTTATGAAGATCATTTACGCAATCCTAAAAGAAAATTGATTTCACGTATGGGATATTAAAAAATAGACATGCTACTCCAGAAAAGATGTTGTTATAAATTTTGATCGAATGTGAAATAAAATTACTAGTTTATTTTTATAGATTAGTTCTAATTACATAAATAATTAATTTTTTATCTCAATTTCAATTACAAATATTATATAAAACATAACTATTGATTCCCAGGACAGTTCATGTCATAATAACCCCGGTCCATCATACTCCCAAATCCTTGACTTGCTCTCGCAACTTGAGATCCACCACCAGGTCCAATGAAATCATAATGCTCAACTGGAGATACACCAAAGTCTATTTGTCTTATGTGATCTTGTGGACTAGCCCAACGAGATCCTGATTGTTGCACTGGAGGTTGCACTAGATGGTATGGAGATTTTTTTTGTGTTTCTCGCACTAACTTTCATCTTAGGAATGTGGTGGTGTTGTACAAAAGTCATCCAGGATAGGGACTGATGCTCACGGAGTTCGTCAATGCCCTAAAGTTTTGGTTCAAGAGACGTGTAGTCAACTTATCTTTTAACTCCAGCTGATCTTACCATTTTACCAGTTGATCTTGACTGGACGATGTAACTGTATAAGAATTAGTGTGCTCCATACCTTGCAAGACAATTGGAATCGTATGACAATCTCCTTGGAGATTATAGGTTTCTATCTCCCAAATCAATTCTGGCAAATCTGGCCCAACCGATGGTGGTGGTATTGTTGGTAGAGGCAAGCCCGATATTCGTTTTCCTATTGAGGCAATATCCACCCCATAAATGTTCATAACTTTTGTATTAATTATCGGCTTTTTATCCTTTTGGTACCAATCGTCGTATTTTTGTTCTTTACAAGCGTTGAATACTCTATCATACCCATTCTAACCCCGATCATGTTGTCTTATATAGTCTGATCCAAGGACGGTGGATTTTCAAGGATTTTTCGGGATACCAACTGCACCAACTAATTGTCTAGCACATCTCTCCCTAAAAAAATAAACTATAATATCTCTGGTTTTACTGTAGAACAACAGGCGCTGCACTGAAAAATCTTTGATCCCAATGGCTACATCAGAACTAAACTCCTCATAATCTTCATATGGGTTCCAAATAATTATTTTGTTTGGTCCTAAGCAGCATCTAGGATCTCTGCACATGGATATTATCTCGTTCGTTGGTGTTTTTCTCCTTCTTTCAGTTATCGGCTTCTTACAATTGGGAAAGATTTTCTGGTGTAGAGACGAAGTCTTGGTAGAGCACTATTGGTATATGTATACCACCAAATCTGAAGCAAACAACATATGATTAGTTTAACTTGCCAAATATTTGAAAACTTATTTAAACCCAGAGGAATTTATTATCATATTTACCTCAATGAGTCCCTATACACCTTTGAGGTTTGATCCACCCAAGCATGCGACATCGAGACTAATGTACAAGTCGACTAATATAGCGGAGCCCCAATCATAATCGGCAGCCTTTTCCATATCTTGCAACACCTCTAGTCATCCTACTTTAACACAACTTTTTGGGTTGGGGAAAAAACACACACCAATTATACATAAAATAAAAACCTTGGCAATTTGTGTATCGTTGTCAGGGTTTGGATTTTTTGAATCAATATCACCATATAATTTGTCAATTGTAAATGCATTTAAACCGGCATTAGCATATCCAGCACTTCTAAGATCGTTATGGTTGGTTAGTTAAAGTACGACTGAATTATTCTCTATATCGGTCTTCTGCCAACCAACTTTGTTGGTCAAATGGAACATTTTCTCCCCGACCGCAAGGTATCCCAAGTAGGAATACAAATCTAATGGTGTTACTTCTGTAAAAACATTAAAATTGTTAATTTCATATATGAATCGTATTGATTGCATAAAATTATAAATCAAAATATATGACATACCTATTTCGAAGTCTTGAAAATGAAACGTGTGTGTATTATACCACCAACGTTCCAGCAATATGGACACCAATTTGGGTGAATGTTTCTTCGGCTTCATATGGTACAAAGTCCTCCAAGGAAATCTATTCACAATAATTTGAGCACCAGGAGTAAGATCGTAATAAACTTTTTTAATTTCATAACAACCACCTCTTGGTTTTTAATGTTTGGCATCTCACTCTGTTCTTGCATACACATGACGTTGAGTCTAAGCTAATTCTCGACTGGAAAGTAAATTCAGATTGTTCTCTTCATCCGAATCTTCTTGTTGAGTCGGTAGAGGTTGAGTAAACGTATTTATGGGTGTTTTTATATTTCTTGATTGTCTAATATTTTGAGATTAAGACATGGTAGTTTTGAAATACAAAATTAGAGAAGCAGGATATGAATTAGAGAATATTGTATAGAAGATTGATTTTGGTGTGAGTAGAGAAGTTGAATTAGGGTTGTATTTATACGGGGTGGGAAAATATAACCATTTTTTGGTTGTTGGAATATGACCATTGGCTTGAGACGAGCCTCGTCTCAACCTGGGACGAGTAGTTCAGGTTGGGTCGATCGGTTCAGTTTCAGCCACTTTGCCAATTTCCCACTGCACAAAACACAGTTTCCCTATCCACATGATTTGGCTTTTTGGACAATATGTATATGTCCACTAGAATTGTTCTTAGTTGCTTGTTGTGTAGATTGATTTTTGTTTTTTTTCATTGTTTACCATTTTTAGCTTGTTATCATCTACTTTTATATTATATTGGATTAATGAATCAATCTATCAGGTTCTCTTTTTTGTCAGTTGTTTGTTTTATAATTTGATCTTTTTAGTATGTAGTAACAATCTGATTTGGGGAAAAATTCGGTGAAACTTCAACCGGTTGGGAAACTCTCCAACCCAAGGGATCCAAATGAGGTAGTCTTTGGTTTAATATCTATAAAGAGCTTGACGACTTCAAAAAAAATATTAGATTCAAAATTGGCGAGGGAAAGGAAACTAGATTTTGGGAAGACTCTTGGCTTGGCGAAGGAAGGTTATGCGATATGTTTCCTTTGGCTTATGAAGCCTCAAGGGCCAAGGATTTTGTGGTGGCTCGTATGTATGAAGTGGTAGACGATAGTATACGATGGAAGTTTATGTCTCGAAGAAGATACTCTATTTCCATCTCTCGTGAAGTTTCAACCATTTCTAATCTTCTCACATCCTTTTCTATTCAAGAAGGTGTTTCGGATATCCGAATTTGGGTTGGAAATATGCATGGCCATTATACGGTCAAGGATGGTAATACGAGTGAAGAAGAACAAGATGACCCAAATTACTCTTCCGAGATTGTTTGGAGCCGGGACTACCCTTGCAAAATCAATTTTTTTCTTTGGTTACTCTCTCATGATAGGATAATGACAGAGGATAAGCTTCTAAGAAGGGGAATGGAAGTCTCTAGTATTTGTTGTTTTTGTGATGAAAACGATGAGACTAGCGCACACTTATTCTATGATTGTTGGAGGATACGATGAATATGGGATTACTTTGTAGAAGGGTTTAGGGGACATTGGAATTATACTTTTAATATCACACTAAATGTAAAGTCTTGGAATTCTAATTGGGGAGACGAAAAACTCAATAGAATTTGGAGAAACGTCCCGGTCTCAATTTGGTGGTGTATATGGAAGGAGCGGAACGCAAGGGTTTTCCAAAACTAAAAGAAACATTTGGGAAGTCTCATTAGAACGTTAAACTTCAAGCGTCCTTTTGGGCCGAAGAAAATACAAGAATGCTAGGTCTAACGACAAATATGGTAATAGCCTTATGGGACTCTTTATTTCGTCCTCTTTAATTTTATAGCTAGTCGCTTAGGGTTGCGACTTCTTTTTCGGTTTCTTCCCTTTGTCGGCTTCTGGTTGTATTCATTGGGTTGAGGTACCCCTCTTAAGTACCTTCTCTCTTTAATGAAATTCCTCTTGATCAATCAAAAAAAAAATTGTACATGATAAACCCACGACCAAACCCGATATCGTTGTCTAACACGCTGTGGAGGTGATAATATCTTTCCTCTCATTTGGAACAAACAAATCGTTATTCGGGTCATAGTGAGAACTCGTCTTTCCAGGACTTTTACTCCACTGCAAACCAACCACGTATCAAACAACAAGAATAATCAAACTTTATTCATCTTAATTTCATCGTCGAACATACGCAATCAACATTCATCAATGCAACAATAAACTCACCAAGTAGAATGGATATACAAGGAGGGGAAAAGGCATTGTAAACCGTAAACTCTTTGTCAATACGTTAAGGCTGCTATAAATCTTCTCGGGTAACTATAGACAAAAAAGAACTAACTGGGTGCCATGATTCATCACACTGCTATAAATCTTCTCGGGTAACTATAGACAAAGAAGAACTAACTAGGTGCCATGATTCATTGTTCTTGACATGACCGTGGTTTTGATGGTGAGTCCTATGACTAATTCTCCTTTATGTAGATAAATATACATTTGGTTAACACCATAATTTTTAAATCTCTTACCCTTAGACACTAAAGCATCCACTGTATGCACACATATATTACATCAACAATTGTTCCATTTTCGAAACTAAAGACTTTTGGTTTGTAAAAATCAAAATCAAGTCATTTCATATCAGCAAAAAGATAAGGCCTTACATCTCCAATTCTCTGTTTAAAACTTTTAAATTAATTTCTAAGGTCTTAGAGAAACAAAACTATAATTTTAAAAATTAAATTTTATAATAGTATAACCTAAATCTTAGTATACCAGAAACGGAAACACACGTATTTTGGATTGAAGATTTCTTGTTTTGAACTTTCTTTCTTAGTCTGACATCTGGCGAAATAATGAGGAGAAAGAATCCCTATTTTTTTTTTCTAAAGAAAAAACTTAGAAAATTAAAACGCACACCAACAAAGAAAAAAAAAAGTTCGAGTCAACACTACCTCAGCGGTGGGTTTAACCGTGGAATTGACAAGTGAGTGAGTAAAATTATTGATTTTTTTAGTATTACCTTGTTTTGAAGGAAAATGAAATTTGGTTTACAACTTCCTTGGTCTGACTAGACATTGTTACCTCCACTTTTAATATAGAAAACTGGTACCTCAAACTCGTTTAATAGCTCTCTCTGAAATACTCTTCGTACTTTGAAAAATATATTCATCTGATACACTGTTGAGTTAGCGCGTCTATTCAAATGTATTGGGTTTAAAAAGGTTTTTGTTACAACACTTTGGTCTAGTTAAATGAGACTTGTATCAGTTCCTTAAATTTTTTACTTTACTCGTTTTGTACTTGATGTACTGATTTAATGGGTGATTTTTTTCCCTTTTCATTTTGTTCAATTTTGAACTTTCGGCACTGGTCAAAATAAAATAAACAAACTATAATAAATTTTTGTAGTACGTTAACTAAGCTTATTATTTGTGAAAGTTATATTAAAATAGTTTAACTACTGATATATGTGTATAAACATGTTTTACAATTACCATAAAGTTTATGCTGAAATAAATAGAGCTCACTTACCGGTTTTCCGTTTAGTTTTTCTTTAATGCTATTGTACAACCAATCTTTTCCTGTTCTGTTTTTGATTATTAACCCTATACCGTCCATGAAAATTATAAGATTCGATATATACACAATTAGCTGGTGAATGAATGTTTTCGGTTACCTTGATTTTAACCGATCGTTGTATTCGGATTTACGTAGCAGAAATGAATTTTCGAAGTATATTGATCTCTTTTTCGAGTAGAGGACTGTTTTTGAGCCAGTAGTTAACCGTCAACTTTGACAGAGGGGTATCATAAATATTGGTGTTTCATTTGTATCAAGACGTCGCACGTGTTAATAAGTAAAAGTGGATCATCAATGACCAGAAGGACCATTGTATATGTAGAGATTTTCTCGCTAAAGATTTAGAAGGAATTTTCCTAAAGTTTGGCAACGAAATGAAAGTGATAGAGTGGTTGCAAAATCGACTAACCAAGTTAACTCACTTTTTTCGGTAAAGCATACTAACATCGATACTTTCTAAGTAACTTGTTCTTCAGAAAGATTGTCATGATACAAAAAGTTCCTCGTCAATCGTTTAGCGGGAAATTTGTTGTTCACGTTCAAGTATTGTGAGATTTTCCAGCAAGCTACAAGCATCGATTCACATATTCCATCTTCAGTAAATGGTCGGAACAAACTATTCAGAATTATGAAGATATCGTTGCTCGAATGAGAATACTTGGGAACCATAAGCGAAATGTGATAGGTATCCTGACCCATTTATAGATTATCTTCTCTTTTGTTTAACTCTTAGTTTTTGTTTTTAATTTAGCGACCAAATTCTTTTAAGGAGGTAATAGTCTCACACCGTGAAAATTTCTTTACGATTTGAACCCTAGCCCAACCCAGTAGAAATTCTTTTACAAAATAAATATCCCTTATCAATGCTAATGTTCATGATAAATAGGTGTTACGGAAATTAGGGCATGTATGCCACATTTTAGACATAAGCATCTAGGGTTATATATTCCTTTTCCCGTCTTCTTTAACAACTCCAACTTATTTTCTTTCTTCTCTGTTGTACCATAATTTTGTTCTCCCTCATCCTTCTGTTTTTACCTAACACTTAAAACAATCTCGGAAAATTTGTGGTTTTTAAATCCAAAAATCGAGTTTAACCCATCATCGATACTTGGCTAAATCTTATCTTATAGAAAAGGTAGGGGGTTTTCTTGCTTTATGAACTATGGATTTAATAGTGTTGATCCATCTTGTTATTTGATTTAAATATCTCTTTGATAATTTGTGATTTCTACATACTAATGAGTGGGTATCTACAATTTCATATAAGCATGTGTTTAGTTAAATCTTTAATTGAATTTCTTGGTATTTATCTCTTCAATTTGTTGGCGATGTATGTTTCCTTTCAACATCCTGATAATGTGTAACATTTTATAAATTATCCTTTCATGCAAATAAGTAATTGGTTGTTTGTGATGTTTTTTTCTTAACTATGAATTTGACAAATTCTGCTCATAAACTTTCTTTAAATTATCTCTGTGTTTAATAATTTTTTACGACAAGAGATTTGGTTTAAAATTTAGTTATCTGTGCGTTTAACCCTCACTTACTGAACTTTGTGTTATTTGAATGACTTAAATCGTCTTATAAAGATAAAATGTGTTTGCAGTCACCTAAGCCCAGTTTTTCCATCATAAATGAAGTTTCAATTTTTTTATAAACTAACCATTACCCATTTGCTAAAATGATCCAATGGACTATATTCTTAAAATATTGAATGCAGTTTGAGTTCATGGGTAAATTTACCTTGGTTTCATGTTTTACCGTTTTGTTTTAAACTAACTATTGAGTTTCATAATCTTTCCCTCAGCTCTACAACTCAAACATCTCAATCCACTGTTTGCTTATGGCACGAGCTTAATATCTACCATCTGTGTTTCTAGATTTCAAATCAAAATATGTAGGTTATCATAAGTTAAACTCTTATTGCCTTGTTTCTGGATTCCAAATCTGTGTTCTGTATTGTGTTTTATATTTTTGTCTATGCTTAATCAACCACTTATGTATGGATCATTGGCATAATCTTATCAGATAATTCATGGTATACATTCAATGGGGTTATTTTCATTTCTGAGTTATGTACTTGCTGTAATGTTATGTTGAACATTTTCTTCCTACAAATGATATGATAGGAAGCTATTTAGGACTGCCATGCATTAATTGGCTACCCGGAAGACCGTTAACTATAACGGTGGCTGGTAAAATCCGACTACCCTGACTTTGGCACTGGCCAGTAACATTATAGAGTAAACCAATCTAATTTACAACTCATCATATTGTTATAAATTCTAACTGTATAAGGCTTTTATTTCGTGTATCATTATGGTTGCTGCTCTTGTCTATGCATTTAAGTTTCTTGTCGGTTTTGTGTATTCATCGTTATAATCCATATTGGGCACTCACTCATCCCGTTTTCTTTGTTTACTCCCCGCAGAGTACGAAAGGAACTTGAATTAATAATCCAGAATGAGTTTTTGGCACGCCGCCATGAATTTGACAGGGAAAGGGAAGTCATGAAGGTTAGAGTCGTCATTTGTTGTCGTTGAAGTGTTAGCGATGGAGCGAGTATCTGAATTAAAATTGAAGCCATCATTGGCGTCTAGGATGCTAAGCTACAACGGGGTTATTCTCCTACCTCGTGAGCATAAATGAAGTCGTGCCTTATCCTGATCCTTAGACTCGTGAGCTTACTGTATTCCTTTGGAGGTGGTAATGGGATGCTTGGAACACCAGATGGATATGATTCTCTGGAGACGTCGAGGACGAAGAGATGAGATGTGAGGCGTCTTCTTGATGATGTGGAGACATGGGCATCCTCAATGATTAAGTGTTCATAAGTGTCTCTTGAGTTATCTTCCGGATCTTCGACTGTTATTAGGTATGGGTCTGCGGTGAGAAGTCCCCAGTCACACATCTCTTTAGATACTTGAGTCGAGTTCTTTGAAGTAGGCTTGGGGTACGTCCCATCCTTGTCTATGAGTTGCAGGAACCTATCAGATATAACGTATTTAAGGGTGGTGAAGAAACCTCTGAATTGTGAATTTGACAAGTATAAGATCTCATCAAGGTTGTGATTATTCGGTTGACATGCTTCCTGGAGAGAGTGAAGTTTCTGACAAGCAGAATATTCTTACATACACTTTCAGTCCCCAAGTATAGCTCTCCTGATTTTATATTATCTTTGAGGATATGTTTGAGGCCATTGTACTCACTGGTTGGACGGTTGACGAACCCATGTTTCCAGCAACCCGCTCACCTCTTCCCTGTGTAAGGGAAAATCTGAGAATGTTAGAGATGGATTTGGTTTATATTGTTGTTGTCGTGGAGTTTTGGTTGGGTCGTGGAGTGGATCTTATCTTTGGGTTGGTGTTGGGGCTAAGGCTAGAGCTAGGGTTGAGGCTGATGGTAAGCGCTTAGCTTATGACGCTTGTTGGGATGAAGTTTTCCTCTATACCCCTTATTTGTTGATATCACCTATAGATGGTTGGATGTTGTATCGCTTATTGACTAGACGTCTGCTCCCATAGGTATCTCTACGACTTTCTTTTTTTAATAGGTCTTGCTCTCTCCAGTGAAGCAGGACCAGTTGTCGTTGATCGTTTAACAACCTCATGTAGTTCAGAGAAAGTTTGGAAGCACAATTTTTTTTAAAGAGCACGATAGACATGAATCATACCATTGTGCAAATCTCCACCTACAATTGTAGTTCATGAATTACGACAGTCGAGAATTTGGATCTTGAATCGATGTACGTAGTCATCAAGATATTTGTCGTCTCTTTGGAACATTATTTTCAGATCTGAGTATTTCTATCCCCATCATAGAGTGAGAATGGGGAGAAATATATCCCCCTTAGCGAAGGGATCTTTTGGGTGGCGAAAGGGTATGAAGGTTGGTGCTGATGAAGTGAGGTTGGACCCTCCTTGCCTAAAAATTATAAAAGTCTCTCCAGATCTTCATGGGTGACGAAGTTGGATTGCTGGCACCTTGGTTGCTTTCTTTGAATGAGGGTCTCGTCATCTCCTTGAATGTTAATTATGGATCCGTTGACGTTGGTTGGATGCGCCTAGTGATGGCCTTGCTCTGGAGTCAGTTTCTCCATGGGAGTTTTGAGAAATGCGGGGATATCCTTCTAAGCGGCTGTCATCAAACCCATAATACTTGGTAGATCTGGAGTGTTCCTTTCTTCTTCAGGAATCTGACCGGAAATAAAGTAGGTGGTGGTCGGGGGAAAAGAAAATGAAAACCCCGATTTTCACATCAGGGATTTTGAGCAAATCTGTAGTAACCTAAGAATTCAAAACCTGAATGATTGATAAGTGCATTATTTGCACTATTTGGATACTCTAATTCACTGATTTCTTATTAGTTTTCATATCATTATGCCTTGATTTTGTTTGTTTATGAGTTTCTTAGGAGTTTTGAAGTGCATTCAACCAAAGAAGAGGTTAAAGGATGGAAACACAACTTTGCAGGCGAATTCCAGGAAGATTTATGGTTGGGAAAGTACCTCAAAACCCAACCGTAAAAGAAGTTGATTTTGGAGGCAAATTCCAAGAGGATTTACGGTTGGCTATAGACTCTCAAACCCAACCGTAAATTAATTGAAGAAAAATGAAAATTTTGTTATTGCCATCTTATACAGAATTGAAAGACGAAGGCAACCCAAAAAGAATGAGGTCAATCGGACATCGGATGAGGGAGTAATGATCAAAATAGTGAAATACAAAAAAGTATCCAGGTGGAATTACGGTTGGGTTAATTGGCTCGAACCCAACCGTAAACCTGGAGAATTTTTGAGCGAATTTTTGTGTCATAGTTATGGTTTGGTTGATTGGCTCAAACCCAACCGTAAATCTGGGGGTTTTTGGGTGATATTTTTGTGCCAGAGTTACGGTTGGGTTTATTGGCTCGAACCCAACCGTAAATGGGGAGTTTTGGCACGTGCGTGGGCTTCTAAAATATGGAAAACATGGTCCCGGAAGGATTAAAAACCTAGATTTCGTGGGTACTATATAAGGAGACATCCAAAACATTAAATATGACCCCTGGACACTTGAAAACACAATGAGAACAAGAATCTAGGACTTGCTTTACTTGCTTTCTTGATTATTTTCCATGGATTTTGAGAAATCCATGATGAACTAAACTTTTCTTATTGGCTAGAGATGTAGTCCTAATTTGGAAAACATGTTTATTAATTGAAGTATTTATTCTCATATGTTCATAATCTCTTCAATATCGCTTATGTTTTACCGTTTATAACGCCTTGTATGATGGATTACTTGTTTGTTTTAGTTGCAAACTAGATGAGCATGCATTGACATCTATAGCTAAACTAGGGTTTGAGATCCGGAATTGTCGAAAGACCCTTGTTACAAGTAGTATAACATAGTTGTTAACGACGGGATGTTGCCATGCAATTATGTGTAGAAGCGTGACCTAGGTTAAATCCGAGTGGCTCTTGCGCCGGATTTCTTAGAATAACCTCAAATCACAAATACCATTGCTTTCATTGGGTTAAACTTGAGTGGCTCTTGCGCCAAGTTATTCGGTGAAAAGGATTCAAAGAGTGGCTCTTGCGCCTTTGATGATAATAGGAGTTTTGCCGGAGTAAGCCTGCGATAGGATGCTTTAGGGTTATTGATATTGAGAGTGCATGAATGTTGAGTATGATTTGGTTGATAACATGTTGGAATATGGAAGATGCACTCTCTAAACAATGTTCTTTATCTCTGATATTCGTTTTAATCTTTTTGCTTTAGTATAATTTAGTTATAATCACAACTAAACCTTTCCCCCCTGTTTACATAAGTAATCGAAAGTAATTAACAATCACCTGCCTCTCTGTGGGAACGAACTTGTTCTTATTACTATACTCTAATCTATATTAGTGAAGTAAGAACTTGAATTAATTTTGCTTTGCTGACAACCGACCAATGATGAAGCATTGAAACTTAGGTTGTTTCCTTTTTCCCTGAGAGACAATGCTAAATCATGATTATATAGTTTGTCATCTGAGTCCATCAGAACATATGAACAACTCATGTCTTCCTTTTTCCATAAGTTTTTCCTTAGGCATAAAACACCATTCTATTAGGCAACGTATTTGCACATTTTTGCAACAAGAGGGAGAATCTTTATATAGGTATTTGGAGATACTCAATGATTTACTGGCACAATGTCCTCATCATGGCCTAGAAAAGGTAAGGCTAGTCCAGATCCTTTATGAAGGGCTAGATTATCCAACGACAACCATGGCCGAGTATTTGTGTACATGTGGGTTTCAAAATAAAATTGTTGATGGTGCAATAAAATTTTTGAGTGAGACTGCCGAAAAACCCCAACAGTGGAATATAATAGGGAACTTTAGAAAAAAATTCTACTAAACAAAGGTAATGTCAATAGGATATATGAAACTTTTGAATCAGATGCCAAATTTGCAGCAAGAAGGTTAAAAGCTTTAGAGTTGAGTCAATTTAGTAGTGGAATATTACCCAATAAGTAAGTTTGGGAGGATCATACCGGGGAAGAGCCCATTTTCTTTACAAAGCGTTAGAAGTTTGGCCCTTTTTCAGAAACCCATAATCCTGGTTGGAGGCAGGGTAGTTAGCCTTCACGACAAACTGTAGAGCAAATCCCAGGGATGTAAAAGACATCATATAGGGGAATCAAGTGTGTAGGTTCTTGCGCGAATCAATAGATGTATGTGCACAACATAGTAGCTTGGAGGCTTTATTCTGTCTCAACTACATTCTAGACCGAAGTCTTATAGTATGCTAGTATTTGTAGCGGCTTAATACAATATGTGTTCAAACTGGATGAGTTCCCGGGGTTTTTCTGTTGGATTTCAGTTTTCCTCTTTAACAAAATTTATAGTGTCTTGTCTACTTTTATTTTCCAAATTATATTGACTGCATCTTTATAATTAAAAGTACAAGCAAGTTGTATGTTAATCAATCATTTTGATTCAAGAATCTTTTTAGAGATTTTTTTGTCTGCATTAATCTTGGGTTGAAGTTCACACAAGGAAATTATTTATAGATTCCATAACAAAAGTTGGCGGTGTACTTGGTATCTTTTCGTTTTAGATAATTTATTAGTTTTTGTATAAAATAAAGTTATAATTTTAAATTAAATCGAGGACATACTAGATATTTCAAAGATTAAATAAAGTTAGGGCTCAAAGATAGCACCCGGTTGGTACTGTTTCATTTCCTATGTTCTGATATAGATTTGCCTTCATCTTGTTAGTGGTAGTGAAAAAAACAAACACCTAAAATAATGGGGTCCACCACTATATAGGAGAAGGCTATGTTGTTTGAGGCGCGAGGCTGGTCGCCTAAGGCATCAGGCACCTAGGCGCCTAGTGCCACCAGAAGAAAAACAAACAATAGGTAGTATCTCACGCATCAGGCGCTTTGGGCATATTATTTGTGAGGAGACCTTTTGCGCATCGTGGGTTTTTTGGGGCGCTTCGCTCGCTTTTAACAACATATGAGGCGTTTAGAGAATCTATAGATTAGCTTCTAGATAGAGGAAAAAACAAGCATGTTATAAGTTCTCTTATCCTCTGCTTATTTTTCTACTGCGACTTTCATTTATATCATGATAAAGTTAACAAATAATTGAGATTACCATAGAGGTAGTGGAAAATAAACGAACAAACACGAAGAAAAAAAGGTTTGTCGGTCATTTAAGTTAGAATATAAATATAATTTTGACTTTACTATTGGCCGACGGGTTATGCATCAGGGGAAAAATATTTGTAGCCCAATTTTTTTATATTTTACAAACCCACTAATAAGAAGTTATACAGGGGAAACCCAAAATTAATTATAATAGATCTTGATTACAAAACTAACCTTACATAAACAAATATAAATTAATTAATTCTATTTTTTTTCTTATACCTAAATAACTGTAAAAGTATTTGTAATTTATCTTTTTCCCAAAAAAAATGTGTAAACACCTCTTTGATAATCATGCCTTGCTTGACTCCTTCATTAACCTTATGTTTTCAACGCCGACCAGAGGAAACCCTTTTATCGGCATCGTTTTTAAAGTTCTACCATGATTCTGTATAGAATACAAGTTGCTTTAGGTTCAAAAAAAACAATTATCACCCTAATTCTACAATACTAACATTGTTGATTATTCAGATTTTAAATGTATACTCTGCGGCAAGTTTCTTGACGGTTCTTTACCGTTCAAAAAATATCCAATTATCACCGTGGTTGTATATTGCTACCATTCTGTAAATATTAAAGTTGTATTATGTATCAAGTTTCTTCATGCTTATAAGGTTAGTTGTTATCTTTGGTTTACATTTCAAGCTTATTTAGCAAATAGTTTTCTTTTATTAGCTTGGTACATAGTTATATACAAGCAGTATACAACCGAGCAAAAAAAAAAGATACAACCAGTGAACAAAAAACATGCAATCATAGATTATGTATGAATGGTGCAACCTGCAATAAAATAACTACTGTCTTTTGTATTCTTAATTACAATTGAAATATGTAATTTTCACTCATTCAAAAATAACGTAGTTAGTTAACTTACCCTCTCTATTTATTTAAAAATAAGGAAAGCTAACAAAATGACAAGGATCTATGATAAAGCGGCAACTTCTAGTTCTAGATTGTGGTTTTTTCAGGGGTAAAATAGTAAATATTTATTATCTAACACCCAAGACGCAAGTAAATGGTCCAAACACCTAAACAATTGTTTTTATATCAAGCCCGTCAGGTGCGATTCTACACTGACATGTACAACATTGTGAGATTGGAGCAATTAGTGATGAATATACAGACGATTTAAATACCAAAATCCTCATATGGGTGTCCACTATAACATACTAAAAAATCGCATCAATCGAACAAACGAGCTAAGATATATGATCCAAACATCCAACTAAGTCGCAACTGAAAAATTCCTAAATTCTTCCTGACTTTTTTATGTTTCGCCTTTCTGAGGCCCTAAATAAACTCAAAACTCATATCCTTCTGATTTGGGAGGTAGCTGGTCTTCTAGGCGTCAAAAAGTTGGGGTAGATCATCAAAAACAGACTCTGTATGTTTCATTATAAAAAAACCAATGCAGAAATATTAATGGATTATATGTCAGAAATATCGAATTATCACTTGATTTGGTACTAGTGATGTTGTGGACTTAGATTACTTAATTTAAATCGCAACGTAAGTTGATGTAGACTATAGTTAATAAACTTGTATAATACGTGCTTGAATTGAAAGTTGGATTATAAACGAAATTACAGTTGATCTGAGTAGATGGGCATTGTTATATAATCTCGATTTAGTATAATTACAGTTGGGAATAAATTTTGATGGTGCGACATATATTTATCACCCATGAGTACAAATCAATTACTCTCCCATTTATTATGTTTTACTTTTATGTTAAATTTAAAAATAGCGTAGTTAGTTAACTTACCCTCTTTATTTATTTAAAAATAAGAAAAGCTAACACAATGACAAGGATCCGTGATAAAGCGGCAGCTTCTAGTTCTAGATAGTGGTTTTTTCAGGGGTAAAATAATAAATATTCATTATCTAACACCCAATACGCAAGCGAATGGTCCAAACATCTAAAAAGTTGTTTTTACATCAAGCCCGTCAGGTGCGATTCTACACTGCCCTATACAACGTCGTGAGCTGGGAGCAATTAGTGATAATATAAGGACAAGTTAAGTACCAAAATCCTAGTATGAGTGTCCACTATAACATACTAAAAAATCACATCAATCGGAAAAACGAGCTAAGATATATGATTCAAACATCCAACTAAGTCGCAGCTGAAAAATTCCTAAATTCTTCCTAAATTTTTTATGTTTCGCCTTTCTAAGGCCCTAAACGAACTCAAAACTCAAATCCATCCGAGTTGGGAGGTAGTTGGTCTTTTAGGCATCAAAAAGTTGGAATAGATCATCAAAAACAAACTCCGTATGAATATTTTACAATGTTATCAGTGATAACCCTAAATATGAATTTTCTAACGACAAAAGTTCACAAGAATTCTCTTGTCCGTCCAAGTCCAAGGGGTTGATGCCCCCTTACCTTGTCCGCCTTAGGTGCAACAAAGCTTTTCCTGTTTAGGATACAAAGCATTGCAAAGGATATTGCCACGATTCTTGTAGCTATATCCACGATTCATGTGCACTTTAGCCTATAGCCACGGTTCATGTGCACCTTAGCTAGATATAGCCACGATTCATGTGCGCTTTATCCTATAACCACGGTTCCTGTGCACCTTGGCCTATAGCCATAAATCATGTGCGTTTTAGCATTAATGCCATACCTAATGCGTCTTACGCATTATCTCTAATACCTAATGCATCCTAGGCATTAGCTCCTAATGCCTGCCTGTCTGACCTTGTTTCACATATACAAGTTATAAATCCTAACTTGCTTATCAAAGGCTATACTAAGCCTCACTCGCATATGTATGCTTATGCTCAGCAACATACACTTATTTCTACAAAACAAACATTTCAATGCAAAATTGACCAAGTTGAACACACAATGTTCCTCATAAATAAATAAATATATGTTTTGTTTTTAAGTTTAGTATGCTAAACTCATCAGGCTAGTCAAACAAGATAAGTCTTTAGTCGAGAGACTAATTAAACAAATCTCATTCGACTTAACATTAATAATGCTTAAATGCTACAAAATTACACGAGACATCAACGATATCACAAATGGGGGGATATATACTAGGGTATTGGTCTGGCGGTCTACGACATGTGGTGCAACAGTGCACCCACTACAGAGAATCTGGAAAGTTCGATCAACAGTTGAGTAGAGGAGTGGAGGGTTGAGCAATCGTCCATTCAACCTCAAATATTACGCGGGGAACAGTTATCAACACTTTCTCCATCATCCCCACTTCACCACTACTAAGGCATCGAGACCTCTTTCCAGAGATGAGGTCAAGAGAACGTTTATAATAGATATGATTATAAATGGATTTCTCAATCTATTGAAAATAGAGAAGTCGAAGACAGAAAAGTCTAACACAGAAAAATTCGAACAACTCGATCATTCAACCTTCTCACACAGAGAATTTTTCATAGTTATTCACACCTATTACATCCCACAAGAGTCTGATACTTTGATCTCAACGTTTCTCTCGTTTCGCTCCATAATACCAACTTTTCTCCTTCTCCTTTTGTGACTGAAGCAAGACTGGAATGAACATTGCTTGGTTTAGGCCAGGATTGTACATATTGATCTCTTGAATTTAAAGAAAGTACTTCAACAGTACAAATATTTAAGGATTAGACGAATTATCACCTTTTCGCCCCATTTTTCCTAAATTAGGCTCTTAATTCGTTTTGCCCACAAAAATTTTGGCGACCACAGTGGAGGTCAATATTTAAGTTGGAATTTCTCAATTTCTCATTTTTTCTCAGTTACAAAAGCGGTTGATCTTAGGTCAGGTTCAATTACTAACTCTCAACACCAATTATGCTGCTACCATCATTGGTGCTCCTGATGCAAGGGATTCTTGCCTAGACTCAGGAAATCGACTACAACTACACTTGTTTTCCTGGAGTGAGCCAGACTTGCTAAGAAAAACACAGCCTGTGAGACTTGTGTCAACAGACGGCTCAAAAGTAAGCAATACAATATTCAACCATTTGTGGGTGTTGTGACTGAAGGAGGCAAAAAGAAAGCTTCAAGACCAGAGTAACAATACAAGCATGCAACGCCAGCATAAATTTCAACTCTAACATCACAGGCATGCCAACCAAATCGAAGGCAAGCGGCACCGGATGTAGCTCCAGCATCGGCTCGGCGTCCCTATCAAAACACTCAAAGTTGTAGGTATTACTCGTCGTGAAGTTGTCCATGCTCAAACAACGATCAAGGATCCTAAATACAAATCTATAAATACATATGGTCACATCACTCTTCAAGTAAAAATTGGTTCTGCTTCTACTGCTACTATATTTTACACAATCAGAGAAGATCCAAGGCCTTCAATAACGAGTAAAGCCATATAAATATTCAGGGGAACAAACGTCTCATCAACAGATCGACCATCTATGAAGTACAAGGCAGACGTCCGACTCTAATAGGTGCATTATTTGCACTTGTTTGGTACTCTAATTCATTGATGTCTTGTTAATTTTCATATCATTATGCTTTGATCTTGTTTTCTTTTGAGTTTCTTATGATTTTTGAAGTATATTCATCCAAAGAAGAAGAAAGGAGTTCATTACAACACGAAATAAATCCATATGACCACGAGATACAATCAGAATCAATCCTTTAGTTTTGATCAATACTACGAGATATTTTGGTTATTCTCATACATACCAACAACCTTATGGTGGGTATGTAGGTCAACAACCACAAAGAAGGTGGGACAATTATACTTCTAATTGGATCTACTCAAGTTGCATGCAAATTTTAGATCAATTAAAGGACATGCAACAGAGATTAGACCGGCTTGATCCAACACTTAATAGAGAGAACGTTATACCAACCAAACTATACAACAATATAACTTACACGACTTCTGATCGTGTTTATGATCATTCACCCATTCAATGGGACGGGTCGCGGTTTAGTGATCCTATTGTAAGTGATGGTGGAAAACGTGTAAACATAAGAAAACTCTTAAAAAAATTATATTAGCTGGAAGATAACGGAGCACCAGAAGAAATTCTCCAAAAAATTAGTAGCACCATATGTATAAAATTCAAACGACGATTTTCTAATGGAGAATATGAGGTTGATGAAGATTCTAATATCGAAAATGATGAGATAATTGAGTGAGGCCAGGTTGACTAATATCGTGGAAGACCCAATTGAGCTTGCCAAGGAATATAATGATAACGTTGATGCCGAGATTTTGGTGGAGGTAGAAACTGACGAAGATAAGTTAAAAAGTTTGATTGGGGACTACGATACACATGAGGTAAATAATTCATTGGAAGTTTTTAAGAACAATGAGGATCCGGTAATACAAGAGATAGTAGAAGGTTTGTCTAATCCTTTACGTAATTCTATTTTTAATGATCCTCTTCCTCCAATCGAAGTAGTTTCTCAAAAAGTTGTTAACCCGACTTTTAAGAAAATACCTCACTTAGGATTGGAGTTGTGTGTTTCCAAAGTTTTAACTGATTATTTTGTGTCTAAGTATCCACTATTAGAGATGCTTGATTCTAACGATGTGCAGGTTACCCATGAGAAACCTGTAGAAGTTCCTGAATTCTATATTTTAGATACACTTCCAAGTATAGAAAGGACTAAGTGTGGGGGTAACTTCTTTATGATAGTGGTTTTACTAGTAATATCATACGTTAATATTTGTATGAAGTTGTTATTAAAATTGTAAATTTTTATCTGGGCAGATCCCTAGATTTTCAGATTATTGGTTTACGGATGATAACAAGAAGGTCAGACTGAGGATGTTAAACTAAGCGTTGAATGTGAGGCAACCCATTGGTTTTGTGTTCTATCTTTCTTTCTTTTTAATTTTTAGTTTGCATTTCATTGTATGATTTCCATCTTAATTTTACGTTAAGGACAATGTAAAATTTAAGTGTGGGGGAGTATTTGCATATATATTTATTAGCTTTAGTTTTTAATTTTTGCATGAACATCCAACTTTTAGAGATTTTAGAGTAACTTAGTGTACTTCTAGCTAAGTTTACATACGGAGTTCTTACCAAAATAAATGAAGTTAGACGTATTAGATAACTACATTCGGGTTTCTTAGTTGTTGAGAGGCAATAGCCAACAAAAATGGACTTAAACCGCCAGTGGCGAATTAGGTGCAGAAAGAATATATTATTAGAGAAGCTGATCAATCATTAGTGGAGACTACCTACATATGAGTGAGGCACCAAACCTTCAATATTGTCCGTTTAGAGTGTTTCATCTGCGTAAATTTTTAGTAGAATGATGAGCTACACAACCTCGTACCTATTTAGCACTTTTATGATCTCTTGAGTGTTAATTCTGTCAATCATGGGGGTGTCATCAGAATTGCTAACTCTATCTTGTAGTCTTGTTTGTAGTTGGCACCATTCACTCGACAAAGTAGCAATGGAAACACATCAGTATCAACAAGCATAACAACATCAAAATCATGAAATAAATGTTGAACACACTCAAGGTTTGCAAGCAACAAAAAAGAGAAGCAATAATTCTATATCCAAGTCAAAGACTAAGTGCAAGAGCAAAGAAAAGCAAAAGATGTGAATTTTTATGAAGTTTATGATACCGAGACAATACAAGTTGTGAATAATCAAGTGGTAAAGTCCTTTTCCCATGGCCACATTAGTTTCATTTGTTAGTTTTTATTTCAAATTAGCATATTAAAAATACAAAAAAAAGGGAAAAAATCATAAAAAATAGTACTATATTGCTTTAGTGTATTTTTCTTTTTGTATTTATTCAATAAGGCCATGAGAGAGAAAAAATCTACAGAGAACTTTCTAGCAGCAGGAATCGTAGAAAAAATGGATACAAGCTGTCAAAGTTCTACAAAGTTAAGAAGTTTATCATCAATAGTTGAAGCCAAAGACGAAGACGTTTCTATTCATTATGAGAGTGGTGCTGATTGTAGATCGGGTGAGAAGGTAAGTAAGTATTATCCTCACATAGTGGTTGATTTCCTTTCTTAGAGATCATTAGAATAAAGATTTTTTTCGTCCCACGTTTCAATGGGGTAATAAAATATAATCCGGTAGGTCTTCCCTTCCCACCATTCAACGTGGTGCATGATTTATATCTTCACTCCTGTATGCACACATGAGAATCATAAAGTGCGTCTTTTGAGTGCAATTTCATAAAACCCTATTGGTGAGGCAGAAGCCGAGGAGGAATGCTTATTTGATCGCTCTTGAGACTGAATTCTTTAATCTGGTGGTTTTCTCCTAACTCAAGAGTTAAGCATGGGAATAATGTTCTTTGATACTTATAACTTCTTATTGGTTCGTGTGCATAAACTTTATGTCTTCATAGCTCTTTGGATGCATGTGCTCTGGAATTTTTGAAAGTTAAAAATTAGGTTTTGTGGGTATACCTCTTGTAAACCCTCGTGAGACTATAACTCTTCCACTAGGGACACCTAAGGGTTTAAAGGCTTGTTACACATGCTAAGTGTAACCATATCCTCAAAAGGGGGGGGGGGGGTTATTGTATTTTAGTTTAGTTTAGGTTAGTATTTTGCTCGAGGACTAGCAAAAGGCAAGTGTGGGGGAATTTAATAGGTGCATTATTTGCACTAGTTTGGTACTCTAATTCATTGATGTCTTGTTAGTTTTCATATCATTATTCTTTGATTTTTTTTCCTTTGAGTTTCTTATGATTTTTGAAGTGTATTCAACCAAATAAGAAGAAAAGAGTTCATTACAACACGAAATGAACAAGGAGGTCAAGTTCTACCAATGGAGAAGGGATAAATACGGAATTCAACTCATTCAAACCCAGGATTTCTTAATACCATCTTGAAGAGAACAAGAATACGAAGTGAATGCAAAAAGAATAAGGTCATTCCGAGTTCGGACGAAGAAGTTATGGACAAAACAGTCGAAGCAAGAAAAAGTGATCAACATGGCAACGATCGGCATTGCTCTTTACAATACCGATTTTAACACTATTTATGGCAAAAAACTTGTATTTTTGACCCCTAGAATCGGCATTGCTCATAGAAAATCGACAACACCGAATGTATCAAGTTTTGGGATAGAGAATTAGAGCTATTTTGGTCTTACAGTCGGCACGGTTTATGGAAATCGACCATGCCGACTGTGGCAAACCTAAGGAACCCGTTTTGACGCGTTTTAGACTTCTAAATTTATACAACTCAGTCCCAATGGGATTCGAAACCCTAGAAAGAGAGGATACTTGAGGGTCAAGCATGGAAGGCTATAAAAGAAGACATTTGAGGCTCAAGATAATCATCTTTTAAGTAATCTCTTATATTTTACCTCTCATATCACATCTTCTACATCATAAACCTAGGGTTTTCCCCTTAGGGGGAACCATTCTTCTTCTTTGTATATTTTCCTTGGGTTTCTAGTAAACCTATGATTAGCTAATTCTTATATTGGTTGGGGATGTAGTTGGAAGTCTTAAACATGTGAATCAATTTGGTTGGTTATTATTGATGTTCAAGATCTCTTTTATTGTTCATCTTCTACTTTTAATATCGTCATGTATGATTAGAGGTGTGTTTGTTGAGGATGCATACTAAGTGAACACATATTCATATCTAAAACTAAACTAGGGTTTATACATAAGGAATAGTCGATAGACCCGGTTACAAGTAGCATAGTGTGATTACCGATTGTATTTCAAAACCTTTGTGTAATTGCATGTAGAAGCTTGACCAATGTTAAATAGATTACTCGTAGTACTTTTATTGCATTGATTAGCCTAATTCAAAGAAACTAACGTTCTCGGAGGATTAAACTTGATAGCACGCTGTGTTAGGTTGTTCACTGAGTAGTTTTTGCATATTTATCGTTATGGTATGTGATGACATAAGGAGTTTACCGGAGTATGCTTTCGATGGGGTACTCTAGGGCTATTGGTATGAATACATAGTGGATGTTTATTTTAATCGATTGTGGATTATGATTTGAAACGGAAGATGAAATCCTTAACCGGTATTTTTTCACCTTAATCCCAATCTTTTTTTATTTCGCTTTTATTTTTTCAGTTTACTTAGTTTAAATTATTACAATCCTCGTTGGTTACATAAGAAGTCAAAGATAAATAACAATTCACACCTCATCATGGGAAAGATCCTTACTACCGTTATATTACTTGTTAGTATTAGTGGGAAATATCTTAATTAATTTGTGCACAAATGACATGCATCAAACTCATGATTCTTTACAGCTCAGACACTCGACACCAACTTCCATGCAGATTTTTGCTTCATCTACAACTACAATTCGTTAGCAACAATACAAACATTCCCCTGTTTTATATGAGAGGATCAAGTGGCTAGAAGCATGAAATCTCTGTCAAATCATATTATATCTACTCTAATGGTGAATTCCAAGTGAGCTGGGGACTGATAATTAGCATGAGGATTCTCTTCCAACACATTAGATGATCCACCATCTCTGAAAGACTGATTATTCGAAGAAACAGATCGTTGATGAAAAGTTCAAATGAAGTTCATTCACTCACTGAAGACTCAACGCGGTCATCAATTTTTAATCAGAGTCAATTGGATCATTAAGTTCAACAACATACGAATTCCTAATTCAATTAGGCTACAACCTCAACATCAAAAGATGAATACTCGTGAGCATAAGACTGTCTGTCTCCTTTAGTTGGTTCTCTGGGTTTAACATCGACTACTCTACCCGTATCAATGTTGGTTGCTTACCTTGGACCGACGCTTATGTACCCGCATTGCCACTCCAGAGATGTCACTACAATCATGCATATTGTACAAAACCACAGTAACCTACATGTATGAATTGTACTAGTTGATGAACCACATGGGACTAAGATCGATGGTTTACATACAAATATTTAGTATGTCGACTCTTAAAGCTGTGACATATAGGTCATAGGAGATGGGAAATTTTATAAGATGAGTATGCCACATGGGACTGCGCCCATGCCTACTCCGTTCTGATGACACTAATCTACTAACAAAAAAATGTTATACTACAATTGAGATTCCATCTACCACTGGTAACAAGGCAAGATATAACCGTCTCCAACCTCGATAAATACTCAACAAGCTAAGTTGCTCAAGCCATGTTACCATCGCCAACTTTCTGTCGGCCAAGCATGCCTGTACTGTTTAACCATCTTGGTCTGACACCCGGTAACTGTCAAAGCTATAAAGTACTACCGTTTCTGCACAAGGAAGAGTAATAAGGAACATGTAGGCTAAACAATATTTTCTCATGAAAAAAAAAAGATTTTCCAATCTTATGTGCTCCAGTATGCATCAAGAAAAACGTTCATCACCAGCTTCTCTTGACTATGTCTTCCACTTGCTGCTACCTGCATGTCTTTACGACATCAACTCCACAGATGAAGTAAAGACAAGTAATGGAGTCGAGGTCATCCTCCCAAGATCATAAGATGCTGCTAGTAAATAAGATAACGTGAGATGCGACTCCCACCCCTTTACATATGAACTATTGCTCACGTAAAAGAAAAATATTCGCGTGAACTGTTACTCACGTAAAAATCAAAACTTAATCGAGAACCCTAGCTTATCTGATTGTAATTGCTGATGGTATAGTTGATGTTCTCATCCAAACAAAGATAATTAACAAAGCTTATAAACAAAAACTAGGGTTTAAAGAGGAGGAGAAGCTTCTTTGATGGTCTAAAATAGGGGAGTAAGGTTTTATTTTATAGCAAACAAATTTGAATCCAAACAAAAGAAGGATTACTTCTTCGTACACTAGACAAGCCAATGCTTGTTCGTCCAAGTCATTGCTTGTCTGTCCACTGTTTTTCCGTCCTGCCACAAACCTTACTTGTCCTCCCTAGCTCCAGACCAAGGCTTGTCCGTCCAGCTATTAGCAAGTACTTGTCCGTCCAACCAAGGCTTGTTCGTCCATTTCCTAACAAGTACTTGTCCGTCCAAACTAAGGCTTGTCCATCGCGACATCCAAGCAAACTCGTCCATCCACGAACCAAGGTTTTTCCGTCCATCCAATGCTTGTCCGCACAAGTCTTGCCTTGTCCAACAGCCTTCTAACCATGCTTGTACATTGCACCTTCCAAGTTGTACTTGTCCGATCAACTCCAAGTCTTGCCTTGACCTTCCAGCCATGGATCTCTACTTGTCTATTCAAAAAGTCCTTCACGCTTATTTATTCGAAGCTCAAGCCAACTGCAATATCTCTGGTAATATCTAACAACTAAGCCTTGTTATTTTATTTTCATCTAAAATCATAAAAAAAAATAAATTTCTTATCCGGATCTCAGAAATATTAAGTCTAAGAATTCTGCAAATAATTTTAAGGCAGATGCCCATCACTTTCTGCAAAGGTTCCCATCCCTGTCTCTCTATCTATATGACTGAACTTATCAGATCAACTACATATACGATCAAACTACGCCATTTTTTATTAGTAACCAAAATTCGTAACGGCTTAGTAGCCGTTACAAAAATTTCGTTAGGAATCCCAATTACGAAAACATTGGAGCCGTTACAAATTTTTTCATTAGTCGTAACAGAGGCGAGCTGTTACAATCATAATGGCATATTTTTAACATGTGACATTCACACGCTTGGTCACATTAGGGTGGTAACATGTATATTTTTCGCGTGTGCCATATTTTTTCCACCCAAGAATTGTTGAACTAGAGGATATTTCCTCCCCTGATTTAGATTTTTTTCCCCTTCTCTTGATTATTCCTTTAATTTTTCTACTTTCATTTCTCTTTTTCTTTTTTCCTCCCGCCTCTCTTCTCTTCCTCTCAACTGAAGATTCACATCTTTGAATAATTGATCTTCAATAATTTGTTAATCCAGTTTATGGTTTCGATTTCAATTTCGATCTGTGTAAGTCTTTTATTATCATCCGTTTTTTCGATTTTAGGGTTTCATCATCTGTTAAATCAGATTTTAGGGTTTCATCTAATACGATTTATTTTGATTTTATTTTAGGGTTCGTCAGAGTTGGAACTTTGAAGAACTGATCTTGAATCTCAGCTTATAAGGTATATGTTTAAGTCATATTAAAGATGAAGAGAGAATTGTTGAGTTTTCTTCCTCTTCGGAGTTTATTTGGCCGAATACTACCAAACCCTAACTATGAATCACTCAACACACACACACAATTTTACTTGTTTCATTACCTTCTCAACTCATAACTGTTCACACTTAGTCGGACCCTAATTTTTGTTTACCTTCTGAAACCTTAATTTCATTTTGTTTTTTCTATAATAGAAGTAGAAGCTAATGATATGCAACCCTTTAGTTTTCCAATTATTTTTTATTATTATCAAGTTCTTCATTACTTTTTCTTTAATTTTTCTTCAAAATTTTAGCCCTAGATGTTGTTTAAATCTCATTGACTTTTAAGGGTTTTGATGTTTGCAGATGTTTATTAGCAATTGATGTTTCCGATCTTAATTAGGTTTGTTTCTTTACCAAATTTATGTGAGTATTAGGTATACTGACTGACTATTTCGTATGCTTGATTAACAATTGTGTATTCTTGATTCATTAATGGTTTGATGAGTATACTTGGTTAGATTTTGATTTCTATGACTTTCCTTGCTTACGTTTTTTTGTAATATTTCAACTGCAATTATGTCGTGCATAAACTTTAATCGAACCGTGTTGCGAAAATCAGTGAAATACCCCATGTTTGGGAAATGGTGGGTAATACATGGTATTTTGATTTGCTTAGTTATGCGTTGGAACCATGTTTTATATATTGATTGATGGAGCTTTGATAAATTTTGTGTCACAGGGAAGTATTTCAAATTCGGCTATGCCCGAGGACATTTCTCGTTTTATATCAATGGGGTTTGTAGAAGAGTTTATAGTTAAAGCAGTTGATCTACATGGTTTGTATATCCCCTAATAGTCTAATTAATTATGTGTAATATTTCTTGTTGTTTAGTGAGTAGTTTAGAAAGTGACTCTTATAAACTTCGTATTCATGCAGAGTCAGAGGAGGTATCCGTGCCTACTGTAACTCATGATGAAGTGGCCCTAGTGCCAGGAAGTCATGATGTTGATAATTTGGGAACTGAAAATTCTATTGGGCCAAATGATTAAAAGAGAGTTTGGGAAGAGTTTGCTGCTACAAAGGCACAAGCTGTATTTAGGGGTTATTGGTAAGTTTTTTTATTTAGAGTTTAACTTTCACTAGGTAAGTGTTGTAGATAAACATGGATGTCATAATAGACTTTTATTATTTTGTTTCTCACCATATTATTGGTACTCTTGAAGTTGTTTAATCAAAAATATTAGGCATAACTACTTTATGTTGGTATGAATATATTCTTGTGGTAGTACCTTGATTTTATCTCATAACTGGTGCTTGTTAGTTCCATGGATAACAAACTTCTGTATGTAACATTATTATTATGTGCTATTAACTATCTATTGTTAAGTTTATCATCGGTAAGATAGTACCAGCCATAAAGAGTAGGATTTGGTGGGCAGTTATAATCATTTCACAGGTCATACCAAACTGCATAGTTTGAGTGGATCAAAAATTATATACTATATTGAATGTACATAGATTATAACTGTGTTAATTGGTGTATATGGAAATATGTGTTATTGTCCTAGCTGGTTGTTTCTCACTTTCATCGAGCTGATTTGTTTTGCTTTTTCCTCCAGGATGCCAAGTGTTTAAGATTTTCTGGAGTTAAAACACTTATTCTAAATCAGAAAACATGAGATAATACTTTAAAGTGGAGGAGGTACCGAAAGAGGGTAGTTTGTTGGTTTTGTTGGTTTCAAGGTCAATGACTCAATGGTGTTGTAGGAGCTTGGAATACTAGCAAATGTTTCTCCTTATAGATTACAGGTCTGTATTCTGAGTGTACTATTGTGGTGGAGAATTTCTAAGGATAGTAGATATACCCTTACTTATAGATGTTTTTGGTTTGTTTCGTGTAATATGAACTTAAAGCCAGGGATTATGGAGAACTTGATAAAGAATGCTTGGCAACTAGTGTTTGGGAAGTATCTGCAAGTTTTGAGTAAGTTTTTATATATTGTTTGAACTAAACTTATAGTGACTTAAGTGAATGAACTGAACTTAGGAAGTTTTTATGTATTCCCTCATATTTTGATACTTAACAAAAAAAATATTGGTACTTATAAGGATTTATGTTCTTTTCTGATATGAATTGATTCAATGTGATATGGATCGAATGAATATTGATATGAATTGAATGAATGTTAATATGAATTTAATGAAGAAACTACTATTGAATGTGGATGATGGATGGAATGAAAGGTGTATGCAGGTTATTTGGGATTCCGGCTTATTTCCTACTGAAAATGAATTGTCAGTCAATATTGACCGGCAGTAAGTTTTTTGATGTTTCAAAAAAAATTGTAACAGCTTAAAACTGTTTCAACAAGACACTTTGTAACGACTTGGGCTTGTTACAGAAATGACACGTAGTAATGGCTCGTAGATATTACGACTCTTTTGTTATAAAAATTTCGTAACGACTTTCCTCTATCATGAAATTCCACGTAGTAACAGCTTAACTCTATTACAAACGCCATTACAATTCCAAATTCGTAACGGCCCCAGTGTTGTTACAAAAAAATTGTAATAAGCCTTTTCACAACATGTAAAAATTGTTACAATCCCGATTAGTAGTGCGCCAGTTCTGTTTCTAATCGAGAAAAATAGTGTAGTGTAATGAATTGACCAACATTCATTATTGTACAAAATCATCAAAATAACACTGATGTACATTCCTAGATATTCTATGATTTTACATAAAATCTCAAGCTCCTAGAAGGATCGCCCACCAGTGTAGAGAAATTTAATTATCATTTGGTGCTATACTCCGTAGCTAGGTTCCCAAAGTTACCTTATGTCAATATATATGCTCAACTGAACAATATTGACTCACTAGAATACCTATATAGCTTTTATATAGAAGTATGTGACAAGTTACATACAAATTTACTTGACTAAAGTGCCATAGTTGTGCTTAGATACCGAGTCAAAATTGTTCCAAACACAAATTCATAGATTCCATTAGATAAATCTATCCCTAGTCACGTCAATTTTTTGCTTAAGGAGGCAGCTGATGTGAATGGTGTAAAAGAATTCAATTTAGGGCTTTGGAAACACTAAAAAATGAGTATGATAACACTTATAAGTTTCCCAAACAATCAATGAAAATTTCCAACCCAAATGGCAGAGGAGACAACTCAAAACTAGGTTTGCAACATTTATAAGCATAGCAAATGGCTTATGTGGCTGGCTAAACCCTACCTTGTCCTCTTCCCTACTAAGCTTGTCCGTCTTAGGGATTTAGCACAAAACTTGTCCGTCTTAGGCATTAGCTCCTAATGCTCGTCTGTCTTAGCTTGAGCACAAGGCTCATCCGTCTTATTCTTAGCTACAAAACTTGTCTATCTTAGCTTGAACACAAGACTCATCCGTCTTAACTTGACTAAAAGACTCGTTTGTCTTAGTCTTGGCTACATGACTCATTCGTCTTAGTCTTGGCTACAAGACTCGTCCCTAGCTCCTAGATGGATTGTCCACTAGTAGAGAGAAGCTTTTACTTGTTCCAGGTGCAATAATTCCGCAAACGAATCCCTTGAACATGTTCCATATATACATTTAAGACTCATATTGAGTAATATTGATTCATTATTGTATTCACAGTATCTATATATACCTTCAGTACTTGAAGTCTATTTATCAATAATGAAATATTGAACTTATCCATGCCCAACTCTTAGCTGAGTTGCATGGACCTACTATTGCTCTATATTCGTTAAGGCTCTCACTGAGTAATATTGAGGCACTACAATTTTAGATGGTGAGTTTTTGACAAGGGCTAGAATTGTAAAATTCCCCTTTGCTAAGCAACATATATATGTGCATATTTATGCGCATACACTTAATATAGAATATTGTGTCTCTACTTATATTCCGCAAGCAAATTAAGAGTACACGTTCTTTCTAAACATTCTAAATTGTCTTGTAGCCTCCTCAATACTCATAATATTTATGCCATATCGAACTAGTCTCAAGTCGTATAAATTCCACGAGTGGATTCCTTGAACTTGCCTCGAATGCGCATCGATGTTCTAGCAACACCCATTAAACACGGGAATAGCTAATTCTTAAACCCTGAAATATATTATAGCTTAACGCTTAATTCGCAACGGATGCTCCTCAAATTGTTCTTTCAAGCCCAAATATGCTACTTTAGCACTCTACTTAAATATAAGCCACAAATAATGCGCTACTCCTCTTGGATGCGCCACAACCAAAAAGCAATACCATAAAAATGCATTGAGCCTCTAAGTTATGCTAAATCTAGCCTCCTCTTATCAGCACCAAGTTAGCACTAGAAATTTGGCTTAGCACCACATTGGCACCAATTGGCCACATTAGTGTTAAAAACGCTAACTTTCCTGGCGCTAACCTAATGATGGGATTTTAATTTATACCGCAAGAGCATGGCTGCCGATGAGATAATATGCAAGCATGGTTCGTTCCACAGGGATTTCAGAATTGTAATTTCTAGTTTTTTTGTCAATTATTGTGCTAATAACAAATTGATTGGTTGATTATATTCTAAAATTAAAATGCTTAAAATACTAAAAATGATAAACAAATAAAAACAACCTAGGACTCAAGGTTTCATCACTACTATGCATACTAGATGTTTACAACCATTCTCTATAATTTTCTCAAAACATTACACAAAACGATTTCGGACAAAATATCTCCGTCTTGGAAGATATGGATTTTAATCAATTAGTTTTTCTTAAAGAATTAATAATCATCTCCACTATAAAATGTTATTCTCTAAAAAAACTATTAATTAAGCATTTTAGGACACATGAAGAAGTTATTATCATGATTAAACAAGAAATAAGACCAAGAGAATTATTAGAGAAAAATAGTACAACATGCTAGCAAATATAGTAGGATGTCCTCTCCAATCCTAGGTGAGAGTTCTAGTTATTCATGGCAAAAAGGGTAGAAGAAAATATAGAATGAGTCATTTTATTCATGGCCAATCGAGTCGAGGAATTAATAGAATTATCTATCGAGTTAACGATAGACTTACAAAGCAGTTGAAAAAGCACAGACTCTTAGTGACGCATAATCATTAAAGTTCTCTATTGAATTCACGACAGGCTTTGGATATAATAGAACTGGAACTGTTGCTGGGACTGTAGCAAAAGCTGTTGTTGAAACCGTTGAATACAAAGGTATTAACATTTTTCAATGACAGTTTTATACTGTGGTTTCTTCTTCCTCCTCGGCAAGAACCCTAAAAATGACGACAATTGTTTCTGAGTTGATTTTGTGGCTTCCTGGCTTCTGCCACCTCCCCGATTCCTCCCTTGACTTCTCTATTTATGATGCAACAACAATCCACCCTCAAATATCTTCTAAATCTTCAATTGAATCTTGTTTTTAATGAGAAAATATTCTCGGGTATTTTATTAACTCTCGATCCTGATTTTTTTCTCTTTCAAGCAAAGTCTCGAGTATGTTTTTGCTGGAATTAACCCAAATATTCTTTGATATAACAAATCATAATTACACTGTTTAGGAAATAATAATTGATCCTCGAGAATAATTTTCTCTCTGCATTTGACGAGGATAATATTTCACTCGATTCTATTTGATTTTATTGTCTTTACAACGTGTACAAATCATCTTCTTTATTGTAAGAGAATAATCTTGTCCTAATGTCCAAAATAATCTCCAAATTTTGCTTACAATACGCAGACAAGAGAGACACAATTTCCCTTTAAAAGATATTTTTGAATTTGAGGAGGAGGTGCCCTTATCCAAGGCACATGTGCCTTTATCATCTTCATTGGTGCCTTTAACACTTTTTTGGGTGCCTTTATAACTTTTTAAGGCTGTTTTTTCTATAATTATTTATTCTTCCAAAAATACCTAAAAACATACAAAATGATAATACTAGTACATAAATTGAGAAAAAACAATATAAATATGATAACAATTAAGACACGAAAACGTGTCTATCACTTAGCAGCTGAGAAGCGCTAACTAACCTAAGATGATCTTATCTAGCACATATTGGCCTAATGAGGCCTTATCTAACATGTCACTACCTTAGCACTTCGATCTTAGCGCTAAAAGTGCTAAGCCTAACCCTCGTGCCAAAGGAGTAAACTCCTTGACCAATTGACGCGTCCCCGAGTACCGGACCATCTAGCTTAATGCGTCTTGGCTTCAATGCGTCCCTACCATACTCAAGCGCATCCCTAATGGCCAATGCATTCTTAGTGGCCAGCCTAGCGCGTCCCCAAGGCCTATGCATCTCTAGCAAGGCTAGTGCGTCTCCAGGATCCTATGCGTCCAGCTCCAACGCGCCATGGCCTCCTCTGCGTCCCTAGCTCCTTGGCGTCCTAGCTTTAGCTCCTCAGCGCCCTAGCTCCACCAACCAAGCCTAGTGTGTCCAAGGTTTATGCGTCTCTAGCCAAAGCCTAGCGCGTCCCATAGTGGCTAGTGTGTCTCTAGCTTCTCTAGTGTGCCTCATAGTAACCAATGCGTCCTTAGTATCCTCTATGAATTAGCCAATGAGTCTCAAGATCTAGCACGCCTCTTGGCCTAACACACTCATACTTAGCGACCACAAGTACATTAATGCTAAAACCTCAGTGTTAATTATAATGTTGAAGTGCCAACTTCAAACCTCCTTGACATTAGATTCCTAGCCCTAGTATAATTGATATTTACTAGAGGTTGTGCATATTGGTCTTTTTCCTGAGATGTTAGCACATTAACCTTTTATATTGAAGAAGCTAGCACATTCTTATTTGCGCTAAGTAGCTAGTGTTAGCTTTGCTAGCTATTTTCCTCAGAAATACGCCTTTTTTCTCAATATGGGTCCAACATTGAATCTTATATGAATTCTAATAGGCCTTCTTGCTTGAGAATCCCTCTACAAGCATTTGGCCTCAAATGCCTCCCAAACTTACATAAGTCACTTCTAAGATAATACTTAGCCATTAAATATGCCATGTTACTGTCAAGCAAGTACATGACCATTAAACTTCATAGACTCGATACTAATCAGTATGACTATCAATCCAGTGAGTTGCACAACTTGTCTCACTGACTTAGCAAGTCATTTGACTTGACTTGACTTAATCAAAACCATAATGGCTTATGACTCCACTATTTCCACGAGATATCAAATAGAACATGGGGGGATTTCTCATTGGGGTATTGTTCTGGGGGTCTACGACGATCGTGGGTGGTGACACCACCTCCACGAACAAGAAGGTAACAATAAGTGGGCGGTTCTAGCAGTTGAGAGGATAAAGAGTAGTGGTTAGACAAGTCTTCCCTACTTTCCGGGCACCACCCCACTATAATCTCCATAATCATCACTTCTCCACATCTCCCTAATTTCCACGAATTACGAGAAATCAGTGTGTCTCATTTGAACTATAAATAGATGATTCTCATATATTTGAAACAAGAACAAACAAGATAATCAGTCTGGAGAAATAAAAAGATACATAAATAACGATTTTTCTCAGAGAATCCTTTCTTCTTCACGCACTACCTATCACACTGATTTTTTTCAACCTTCTTTGCTTCCCTCCCCTAAGACCTACCCAAATCCTTTCCATCTTTGTAATCAAAGCAGGACGTGAATGGCCATTTCTTGGTTTAGGCTCGTTTTGTTCGAGCATGATTTCTCGAACCTACCTGAAAGTATCATTTTGCAGTACATTTGTTTTCACCCTAAAACAACAGTCTACACAATATCGTGTAAATAGTGTGTTCAATATTTGGGGACTATGTATTAGTAATATATTTATTCCCCAAATAAATTATTAAATTCATATGTACCGACTCTCAACTGAGTCACATGGATCTATCATAATATTTTTTCTTATGTGATCATTTATGCCCAAGCCTACGTCAAAGGTATATCTGGGAAGCGAATATTATATTGTCACCATTTATGACATGGGAAGAGATATCACAGTTGTGATCATTTATGACCTTTGACGCAAGCGAATGGTCCAAAGACCTAAAAAGACGTTTTTACATTAAGCTCGTCAGATGCGATTCTACAAAGCCATGTACAACATCGTGAGCTGGGAACAATTGATGATGAATCTAGGTACGAGTTATATACCAAAATCTTCGTATGTATGTCCTCTTTAACATACTTAAAAATCACATCAATCGGAAAAACGAGCTAAGAGATATGATCCAAACATCCAACTAAGTCGCAGCTGAAAAATTCTTGAATTCTTCCTAACTTTTGTCTGTTTCGCCTTTTTGAGGCCCTGAACGAACTCAGAACTCAAATCCTTCCGAGTTGGGAGGTATCTGGTCTTCTAGGCATCAAAAAGTTAGGGTATACCATCAAAAACAAACTCCATATGAATATTTTACCGCGTTATCAGTGAAAATCCTAAATCTGAATTTTCTAACGACTAAATTTTACAAGAACTCTCTTGTCCGTCCAAGACCAAGGGGTTGATGCCCCCTTACCTTTTCCTTCTTAGGTGAGACAAAGTTTTTCCTGCTTAGGATATAAAGTTTTGCAAATGATATAGCCATGATTCTTGTCCATCTTAGTTAGTTGTAGCCACGATTCATGTGCGCCTTAACCAATAGCCACGATTCATATGCACCTTAGCTAGCTATAGCCACGATTCGTGTGCGCCTTAGTCTATAGCTACGGTTCATGTACACCTTATCCTATAGCCACAATTCATGTGCATGTTATCATTAGCGTCATACCTAATGCGTCTTAGGCATTAGCTCTAATAGCTAATGCGTCTTAGGCATTAGCTCCTAATGCCTGTCATGTCTGTCTGAGTTTGTTTAACATATACAAGTTCTAAAATCCCAACTTGCTTATCAAAGGTCATACTAAGCCTCACTCGCATATGTATGCTTATGCTCATCAACATACACTTATTTCTACAAAACAAACATGTCAGCGTAAAATTGACCAAGTTGAACACACAATGTTCCTCATAAATAAATAAATATATGTTTTGTTTTTAAGTTTAGTATGCTAAACTCATCAGGCTAGTCAAACAAGACAAGTCTTTAGTCAAGAGACTAATTAAACAAGTCTTAACATTAATAATGCTTAAATGCTACAAAATTACACGAAATATCAAAGTTATCACAAATGGGGGGATATTTACCAGGGTATTGGTCTGGCGGTCTACGACATGTGGTGCGACAATGCACCACTACAGAGAATTTAGAAAGTTCGATCAGTAGTTGATTAGAGGAGTGGTAGGTTGAGCAACCGTCCATTCAACCTCAAATAATACGCGGGGAACAGTTATCAACACTTTCTCCATCATCCCCACTTCACCACTACTAAGCCATCGAGACCTCTTTCCAGAGATGAGGTCAAGAGAACGTTTATAATAGATATGATTATAAAATGGATTTATCAATCTATTGAAAACAGAGAAGTCGAAGACAGACAAGTCTAACACAGAACAATATCGAACAACTCGATCATTCAACCTTCTCACACAGAGAATTATTCATAGTTATTCACACCTATTACATCCCACAAGAGTCTGATACTCTGATCTCAATCTTTCTCTCGCTTCCCTCTCTGAGACCAACCCTTCTCCTTCTCCTTTTTGATTGAAGCAAGACTGGAACGACCATTGCTTAGTTTAGGCAAGGATTGTACAAATTGTTCTCTCGAATCTAAATAAAGTATTTCAACAACATAAATGTTTATGTATTAGAAGAATTATCACTTGTTCACCCTATTTTTACTAAATTAGCCTCTTAATTCGTGTCTCCAACAAACACTAGTGAATCAAATTCCGAGTTTGATTTTGAATAAAGTATTGAAATACAAAAGGAAAAGCGAATACACTACAAAAAGGGAAACATGTATCATGTATAGGAAAGGAAATATGTGTTTTACGACTCTCCAATAATCTTCTTTAGTTGGGAAAAGTTAGTTATTTAACGATGCGAAAAATAAGTATTCAAATATTATTATTGCGAAAAATGTATTTTTCACCTTTATTAGCCGTGAAAAGAGCATTAATCACCAAAATAATATATTAATTTGTTGGTGTTCTATATTTTGGATGTATTAATGCGTTTTTGTTTGTCCCTTTTATAAAAAGTGCAAGCTTTTTGGAGCAAATTTCATAAAATACAACAAAATAAATCCGATTATATTTTTCGTGGCTCATTTCATAAAATGGAGAAGAAAAAAAAACAAATTATCATCAAAATAGTTAAATGTTTTGGAATACCTTTGAAGTTTTAAGAAACTTACAACAAGGCCGGCAGAAGTAGTTGATGACTCTTCAGTAATATGTGATTTTTCGGTTGTTGAATTAAATGGACATTTACCTTATTTGATACACTGGAACACAGAGTTTGAGTAAACCTATAATCGCTCACATAGGTCGTATGTGGACACCCCTGAAGCTAAAATTCTGATGTCAATTGAGACAGGAAAATTATATTGACAAAACAAAAGATGAGAAAGTAACCACAGAAAACTCTCTCCATTTGAATTTATAAACCTAAAGCAAATTTAGATTCTGTTTAAGATGAATTGACAAGTTTAGGAAAAACAAAAAAGGAAGTACAACAATAAATGGAAGGAACAAATAAATGAAAAGGAATAGATATCATCACACACTAAATGATGTCCCAACAAATTAATATATAGATCGAAGGGAACAAAAACATTGCATACGAGGCAAGGGATGTACTAGCCATACCCGTCTCTTGCGTTGCATCTAAATCTACCTTTAGTACGGGAAGGCGCGTTATTGATCCATTCCGGAGTTTATTACTACCTAAAACAGTTGAGCTGTTGATTTGCACGTAAAGCTAGTTACGGACGCCGGTTGATCTTGATCTTTCTACCTTAGGAACGAATGATTCCGAAGATGTTGACTCAAGTATTACATTATTTATATTTTTGTTCATTGTTTTTTGTCGTGTTTATACTTATCGTCGACATGTTAATTATCTTTACTGTTTTGAAATGCACTAGTATGAAACTAGTCTATATGCTTTGAATTTTTGTGAATTGCCTTTGAAATTTGAGAATCAAGAAGAATTGATTGGATAAGCAAACTCATAAGATGCATCTGAACTTGGCTCTTGATAGCCGTCGTCATGTCACACCAGCTCTGTTTATGGACTTGGTTGATGATCCATCTAATCCAGCTCTGTTTATGGACTTGGCCCTTGCAGACTTTTTAGGTTCTCTTGCTAAGTCCACGTTCATCCATATTGACATAGATGGAGATTGATCCCAATGCGACAAGTAACTAATTTTCAAACTTTAAACTTGTAATAGGAAGAACAGAACATATCCAATAGTTATCTCAGTTTGGAAGTCATTTGTGCACGTTTTGTTGCAGAGGTCATTGAACTCCTTGCTTTCATATGCGCTTACAGTTACAAACTAGTGTGCTCATTTTAAAATCCAAGGCGTTGGAGGCAACATACTTTCACTGAGACTATTCCTGAATGCAGTTTTTCTTAGTTTGTACTATTAGATATTGGTTCAATATCTAATGCAGTTTTTCCTTGTGTTCAGAAAGTGCTTGCTAGAACTTTTGATACAGATACAATGTATGTTATAACTTTTAATTTAGTTAAAATTGTAATAACATACAATTTATATATGCGAGGTTTATTATTGTCACTGTCAGTTACTTAAGAATGACAGTTTTTTATAAAAAAGTTTACTATCAGATTTGTGAATTTGTGGGACTCACATTAATGAATAATTTTTTTTAACATTCTCGGTTTACCATAATCGGTCGGTGTAAAACCGAACTGAGTCGGTATAAAATCGAACCGAACCGAACCAATTTTGTTAATGATAACATTCGATTTTCGAAATCAATAAACCGAAGTATTTGATTTCAGTTCTGGTTGGTTCAATAACTGAACCAAGCCGAACCATACCACCATACCACGTGCAACTCTATCTGCATCCGGTTAGAATTTTACCCGACAAGGAGCCTATTGACCGCAGCCTCCAATGGGCTCACTGCTTTTAAGTGAAAGCGGGAAAATCGCAACCATCAGGAAATAAATGGCGGGAACCAAAAATAACAAAAAGTTTCACGGCCACATCTTCCTTTGCTGTTTCAACATCTTATATCGCCACGTGTAAGGAAAAGTTATTAATATTACAAATATACCATTGGTTTAACTTTTATACTAGTCGTATATAAAAACATTTCTCAGTAACGAAAATGAAAGTGTTCTCTTTATTTTCCTCGATTCTATTCTGCTGGGGGGCGAAAAACGAAACCCTTGATTTCGAAAACCCAAAAAATGGGGAGAAGAAGAAATTCGGAGGAATCTTCCGAAGAAGAAGAAGTACCATCTAATAATGGATCAGTTTCATCGTCAGGAGAAGAAGAAGAAACGGTTAAGAAAGAAGAGCTAGAAGAAGACGATGAAGAGGAACTTGAAGCAGTTGCTAGAACTGTTTCAGATGATTATGATGAAGTTGTTGCTGGTGGTTCGAAATCAGATGAACAAGATCCAAGGACTGATGATGATGAAGAAGATGAGGTATATAATGCTGAATTTTTATTTTGTAGATCTAATTGAATGCATGTGTTTTTTAGGGGATTTTTTGGGTTTGTGTATAAAGAAGTTGTGAATAAGGGTTTTGATTTGTAAAATAATCAGGTGGCTTTCATTTTACTACACCTACGCCACCATCTCCACCATCAATACCTTCTTTAGCTCCAAACCCTTTACTTGCCTAACCACCTAATCCACGCGTTCACCAGCCTTACCTCGTCGATCAGATACTACACCACTTCCAATACCAATACCACCAACTGTCTCTGCTTTTTCCTCTGCACCGCCTCCAACTCCTCTGCCACCTCCCAGTCCTCCACCACCAGCACCAAATCTTTTTAACTTGTGCAGGTGTCGGTTGTGGATGACGCGGTCTAGAAGGGTTTTGTAATTAGGGTTTTGTGTTGCTTTGTTACTTAGTTGTTCATTGTTACTTTTTCTTTGCAATTATGTTGAACTTTATAATCTTGGGAGAGTTTTTGTCATCTGGTTTGTGTTTTGGTAATGTGGAGCAAGTTAGAGTTTTTCTGCCACTGGTCTTTCAATCCTTGTTTTTTTGGTAATCTTTGATAGGATGCAAATATTTCTAATGCTGAAGTTGGTAAAAAAGAGAAAGCCAGATTAAAAGAAATGCAGAAGTTGAAGAAACAAAAGATTCAAGAAATTCTGGATTCTCAGAATAAAGCCATTGAAGCTGACATGGTAAGGAATTTCTTTGCAAAGGGAATTAGGTTAAAAGACATGGTTTGTATTACATTTTTCTTTTGTTGAATAAACTACTAACTTGTGTATGCATCAACAGAACAATAAAGGGAAAGGGCGTATAAATTATCTCTTGCAGCAGACAGAAATATTTGCTCATTTTGCAAAAGGAAGTAAATCTGCATCTCAAAAGAAACCCAAAGGAAGGTGATATTGACTGTAAAAAGTTACATTTGATTTGTATAAATAAAATAGCTACATTTATGGGTCTATTCTTTGGTTTTAATATGGGATTTTATATTTTCATACTATCCTTTTGTTCAGGGGTCGCCATGCTTCCAAACTAACAGAGGAGGAAGAAGATGAAGAGTACCTCAAAGAAGAAGAGGACAGTTTAGGTGCTGCAGGAGGTACAAGATTGTTGACGCAACCTTCATGTATGTCTTCTTTCCCTGGATTGTTTATTTTCTATGTACTTAGAATAAATCAAATACATGGAAATCTGTAGTGTTGTCATTCTTCAATAATGTAAACAAACCCTGAATTTTATTTTTGAGAGATTATGCACTAAGCAGCAAGATGTCCTTTGCCACAGTTAAAAGTCGTCTGAAATTGAATATTGTAATTGTTTATTTATTCTTAACTGATGATGTTACAGGTATTCAAGGTAAGATGAGGGATTACCAACTTGCTGGATTGAATTGGATGATACGGCTGTACGAAAATGGAATTAATGGGATTCTTGCGGATGAGATGGTAAAAAGTGTTACATATTTATTCTTAATTTTCGCATGACTTCTATTTCGCGCCCACTTTTGATGTGACTTTGCTACTAAAGCTTGCGTGCATCATAGGGTACAATGTCCCGCCAGTTTGTACGCTTATTAAACCCTATAACTGATGAAGAGTTGGTCTTTTGATCTGCTCCAGGGTCTTGGAAAGACATTGCAAACCATCTCACTGATGGGTTACCTGCATGAGTTCAGAGGAATTACTGGTCCTCATATGGTGGTTGCACCGAAATCTACTCTTGGCAATTGGATGAAGGAGATTCGTCGCTTTTGCCCAATTTTACGAGCTGTAAAGTTTCTTGGGAACCCAGATGAAAGGGTAGGTTGCCTTACTCTCTTTTTTTATCTTTGCAAAAACACAGTGACATTGATACATGCTTCTGTTTCTGTAATTCTTGCAGAAGCTCATACGCGAAAATCTTCTGGTAGCTGGGAAGTTTGATGTTTGTGTAACTAGTTTTGAGATGGCTATTAAAGAAAAATCAAGTTTACTTCGATTTAGCTGGCGCTATGTTATCATTGACGAGGCTCATAGAATCAAGAATGAGAATTCACTTCTCTCAAAGACCATGAGACTCTACAACACCAATTACAGGCTACTTATTACTGGAACACCTCTTCAGGTACTATCAGGCGCTTCCTGAGAATAATTTCTCTTTTGAAGTTGTCTTTTGCATTGTTTATCTAAAACAATTTAGGTCGAACATGTATGGTAGAGCTATGCATTGGAACCTTTTATCAATATTTTTTTTGCAGAATAATCTCCATGAGCTATGGTCTCTCCTTAACTTTCTTCTTCCGGAGATATTCAGTTCAGCTGAAACATTTGACGAATGGTTCCAAATATCAGGTGAAAATGACCAGCAAGAGGTTGTTCAACAACTTCACAAGGTAAAGTTATTTAGTTGTTTATTTTTGTTTAGGTTCATTGGTTAGAATATTTTTTATGGAATAACCTTTTCCATTTGTAATATTTGTAGGTCCTTCGTCCCTTTCTCCTCCGGAGGTTGAAATCTGATGTAGAGAAAGGCTTGCCTCCCAAGAAGGAGACTATACTTAAAGTAGGCATGTCACAATTGCAGAAGCAGTTTTATAAGGCTTTATTGCAGAAGGATCTGGAAGTTGTTAATGCTGGTGGAGAGCGTAAGCGTCTGCTTAACATAGCTATGCAGCTTCGTAAATGCTGCAATCATCCTTACCTTTTTCAAGGTGCAGAACCTGGCCCTCCATATACCACTGGAGATCATCTTGTTACAAATGCAGGTATGGTCTACCTTTTGTAATTCTTACCTTTTCTTGTCTTCTCTTACTTGAGGTATACATTTCACTGCTTCATAATTTTAATATCTTTGATACTTCCACAGGAAAAATGGTTCTTTTAGATAAACTGCTTCCAAAGCTGAAGGAGAGAGACTCTAGGGTCCTTATATTTTCGCAGGTCAATATCAAATTAATACATTTGCAAATCATGAAAGTTGCTATCAGTTTCTTTAGGTTGATACACATGTTTCTCTTTTCGTTGCTACCTTATCTAATGTTTCTTCTTCTTCTATTTCCTATTATTATATCTTGTGCTCAGATGACCAGATTGTTGGATATCTTGGAGGACTATTCAATGTATCGTGGTTACCAGTACTGTCGTATTGATGGTAATACTGGTGGAGAAGACCGTGATGCTTCGATTGAAGCTTTCAATCAGCCGGGAAGTGAAAAATTTATCTTCTTACTATCAACTCGAGCTGGTGGCCTTGGTATCAATCTTGCAACTGCAGATGTTGTCATTCTTTACGATAGTGACTGGTAAGTAACATCATTCTATCTATGTTTACTGTCTCTTGACTTAATCTGCGGGTCTAGTTCTGATGTCCCTTTTTTTTTAATCATGAATCATGTAGGAATCCCCAAGTGGATTTGCAAGCTCAGGACCGTGCTCACAGGATTGGTCAAAAGAAAGAAGTTCAAGTCTTTCGGTTCTGCACAGAGGTTTTTTTCTTGTTCTATTAGCTATATACCCTTGTATTTTAAGACCTCATCTCCTAATGTTTTGCTTGTTTTGTTGATATAATGGTATTTTAGTATACCATAGAGGAAAAGGTGATTGAGAGGGCTTACAAGAAGCTTGCACTTGATGCTTTAGTGATTCAGCAAGGACGCCTAGCGGAGCAAAAAAGTAAGATATGTCGATCCTTGCTATTTGGTAATTTCAATTAATTAGATGATTTTCAGCTTTTAAAGTCTGGAGTCAAATTATATGCTTACGTAAATACTGTCTTCGGTTCAGCTGTTAATAAAGATGAGCTGCTTCAAATGGTGAGGTTTGGTGCTGAGATGGTTTTCAGTTCCAAAGACAGCACTATCACGGATGAGGATATCGACAGAATTATTGCTAAAGGAGAAGAGGCAACAGCTGAGCTGGATGCCAAGATGAAGAAATTCACAGAAGATGCCATCAAATTCAAAATGGATGATAGTATGTTGATAGATGCATATGAGTTTTGCTTGGTGTTTCTACTTTGTCAATGTATAACTATTCCTAGATGTTTAATTAATAATCTTATGATTTCCACTTTGCAGCTGCTGAACTATATGACTTTGATGATGAAAAGGTACATGGAATTCTTTGCAACTTAATTATGCATAATCTTAAGGAGTACGTTATAATAATTGATTATGACCAAACCATATTTTACCATCCATCTCAAATTTTCTTGCTCTCTGAATCAAATGAAGGATGAGAACAAAACAGACTTCAAGAAGCTTGTCAGTGACAACTGGATTGAGCCGCCGAAAAGAGAGAGGAAGCGCAAGTTAGTATTTTACTCCTTCAAATCTCTTTTTGGGTAACTGTCATTATTTATAACCATATCTTTTTGGCTTTTGCAGCTACTCGGAATCCGACTACTTCAAGCAAGCAATGCGTCCAGGTGGCCCGGCAAAACAAAGAGAACCTAGAATTCCTCGCATGCCTCAGTTGTAAGTATCTCATCATTTTGTTTTCTTACTTTAACAGCAGAAGTATCCCTGCAGAATGATTTGAACTTCTCCCTTCTTTCGTTCAGGCATGACTTCCAATTCTTTGATACTCAAAGACTAAATGAGCTTTATGAAAAAGAAGTGCGTTTCCTCATGGTGAGTGCCATTTTCAGAGTCATCTCTTTGTCTGATGCAGAATTGCCTTAATAGTTTCAGGATTTGATGACTCTTTTATGTACAATTATTCTTAGGTAACACACCAAAAGAACCAGATGAAAAATTCAATTACAGATGGAGAAGAAGAGCCCGATGGTAATTCAAATTAGTGTAATTGGAGTTGTTCCTTTCTGGTGCTCTTAATGTGCAAAGAGATTGATCTGGACTTGATTGCTTGTTTTGTAGAAGTAGATCCATTGACTTCGGAAGAGCAGGAAGAAAAAGAGCAACTATTAGAAGCTGTAAGTGGATGAGAATTAATAAAAAAAATTCTTTTTTTTGCCTCCCTTTTCAAATTGTAACTTGTGCCGCATTTCAGGGATTTTCTTCATGGACAAGGAGAGATTTCAATACTTTCATACGAGCCTGTGAGAAGTATGGAAGGAGTGATATAAAAAGCATTGCAGCTGAAATGGAAGGGAAAACTGAAGAGGAAGTCCAGAGATATGCTAAAGTTTTCAAAGAAAGATACAAGGAATTAAATGGTAACTAATGGAAGTTACTTGGAAAACCACTTCACTATCCATTTTGTGTAAATTCCACATGGGGACTTGAAAGTCTTAGGCAATTTTACCTTTAGGCAAGTTCCCTGTTCTTTGGAATTTCCACATGATTATGTGATATTTTTGTCCAGATTATGATAGAATCATCAAGAATATTGAAAGAGGTGAGGCGAGAATCTCTAGGAAAGATGAGATCATGAAAGCAATTGGGAAGAAGATGGATCGTTATAAAAATCCCTGGTTGGAATTGAAGATTCAGTATGGACAAAATAAAGGGAAACTGTACAATGAAGAATGTGATCGGTTCATGGTACTCGTTCAATATTGACAAGTTATTCTGGTGCTGTCATTACATTACTTTTTTTCCCCCCTTCTATTTAAGGCAGATTTGGATAACCCCATCCTTACATATTCTGATTGCATCTCTGCAGTTATGTATGGTGCACAAGCTTGGGTACGGGAACTGGGATGAGCTCAAGGCTGCTTTCCGCACGTCGCCTTTATTTCGTTTTGATTGGTTTGTTAAGTCTAGAACCACTCAAGAACTTGCCAGGCGCTGTGATACCCTCATTCGGTTGGTGGAGCGAGAAAACCAAGAATTCGATGAGAGGGAGAGACAAGCTCGAAAAGATAAAAAACATGCCAAGGTAGGTTTAGCTTTTTTTCCTAACTAGTTTTATGTGTTCCGATTTCCCCTTTTGTATGCATTTATCGTGC